>CM067222.1:109306231-109393174 GCA_034190945.1 Octodonta nipae
ATTAGAAACAGAGTTTTTGTGTTATCAGGTATTTTTGTTGACTGATATTTCGATATTCAAAAAAAAACACTTCCCAATTCTTTTTCATAACAAAAAGAAGGGTTATAGCAGCCGGTTTTCTCGGAAAACAAATAATTCTTCTGTTTGCTTGGTCAAATATTGAAACAAAAGAAAAGAAACTTCAAGATTCATTTGACGGTTTAACAAGAAAACAGTAAACATTTTTCAATTAAATTTCACTTATTTTCAATCAACAAAGTCAATACGGTAAAGAATTCATTTCAAAGAATTGATCGGGTTTCCAAAAACATTCATTTTGATACATTTTAAAAAATAAATTTTGAAATTTCAGGGAATTGTTTAGAAAACATTTGATTGTTATTGTTTTCTATTTGGACACACAAACTGTTTCCCAGAAAACTTGGGTAAAAACTTGAAATCCTTGTTGATTAGTTGATATTTTTGATTCCACCAATAGCTTCATAAGAGGAAAAAAACTCGCCACTCTCCTAGTCAACTGAAGTAGATAACGAGTTTTCGTTTTACAAAGTTTGAAATACCATTGTTTGAAGGTTTACGATCTTTTGCTTCATACTTATGAGAACAGAGAATAATTCTTGGATTCTCATAGAAAATATGAAAAAAAGAGTTTTATTGTCGGCATGTTGGAAATTTGTTCTTTGGTGGATGAAACGTGGTTTGATGCGTCGACGTTATCGAAACATTCTTTGGTTGAATCAAAATTCACCAAAAAAAAAATTTTATTTGAAAGGCTTCGATTTTGCTGTGCAAATAATACTCTTGATACGTTTGCTTTTCGTTGTTTACTGTTTGATTTTGAAACGACTTCAACTTGTATGGTTCGATCCGATGATGTCACTACTAATTTCACTGCATCAAGAGGCCGAAGTATACATTTTGTTGAGTGGCATGATCTTCTACATGATGCTGTGCAATTATTTCACTTTTATCCCAGTGATCGAGCAGTTTGGACTGAAATGTATTCATTGGCAGTCGAGAATCGTCAACAGTTCTCCATTCGAGAACATATCGATTTAAGCTTGAAAAACTATCGAAACTCTGAAATTAAATTTTCCAAACCATTGAAAGTTTTGAAAAAAGCTTCGAGATCTTTTCTATACTATGAGGTTACCAATGACCATCGATTCCAGTTGCTGAAAGTTTGTAACCTGCTTGAATTGGGATATTTCGCTATCTATTTCAACATAAGTAAGTTCTAGGTTTTTTTTTTAAATCAACCGATTAACTGATAAATGATCATTGGATCATACAGTCATTCTGTTTCCAATATTTACCTATGTTAATCTTTATTTGATTGGTGGAAAGTCGATCTGTGAAAAGTTTTGTTTCCAAATCGATCTAGTTTATTTTGTATTTTTTCTTCACCAGCGCCTTGGAAGGTTCATTCATGATTGTTGAAACAATAACTGTATACACCTGTTTTGCTACTGGATATCTGAATACTCATTTCAATCATCTTAAATCTAAATTTTGTCGAATGAGATACCACGAAAGATTGAACACTGTCATGTGCAACAGATTAATTCGAAACTTTTATCAAACTCATTTGATGATGATAAATTTTATTGATCATGTTAACAAGAGATATTTCTCCAAACAAATGGGAAATTTTGTTTTTACTATTCTGTTTTTCAATGCCTACACTGTCACCTATGTCATGTTCTATCGTTTTAATATGGTTGAATTTTATTTTCTTGTAATTTTTTGGATGATGCAACTTCAAGCAGTAGTGTGGCCATTTTGATTGCCAGAACCAACATAGCCATCAACCAGCATGATAAACTTTTTACATCGATCTTGGCCAAAAGAAATTTTCAGCTAAACAAATGGAAAATGTTGATGGAAACGGAGACAGTGCAATGTTCTTTGAAATGGCGTTTTGGTTTCACCATAGCATTGGTTGGATACATCACCAAGAAACTTTTGCTCGAAGTAAGATTTTGAAAATTAATAAATTTTTTGGTTTTCAATCTTTTTAATTATTTTTTTCCCATATGATCAGCATCTTGGTGTTTACACTTCATTATTGTTAAGATTTCTCTTCATTGATGACAAAAAGGAATAATACTGCAACAGAATAATAACCGAAAAAAAGATTCAAAATCAATTTCCAAATAATACAGTTTTACTTTGAATAGAATATCAGGTTCTATTCCGTTAGCCTGATACAAAAAAAATTCGTAGAATTGCATTCTTGAAACCTTAAAGGCATCAAATGTGCTTAATTCTTAATTCATTCAAAAACAAAGCACTTTTTAGGTTAGATAGCACTTTCCATGTAAAAAAAAACAAAAGATTTTTAAATCTTCAAAAGTTTCATAAAAAATATTTTGAAAGTCAATCTATCTTGTAAATCGAGAAGATCATAACGATTGAATCAATCACGAAGCTGATCAAGTTTTTTTACAGCAGTGGAAATTCGATTTAGTGGACCGCTTAACTTTCAAACCGATCGAAAAAGTATTGTAATTCTTTTATTGAACACCATTCTTGTTTTTACATTTTATTCGTTTTTCATTGGATTAAAAAGAATTTTGAAAATGTTTGATCTCGAAGATTGACTAACAAGAAGTCGAAATCGAGAACGTTACTTTTGAAAGGCTTTTCAAAAAAAAGTAGAAGCTGCCAAAACTAACAGAGCAAGAGTTTTTTTTTTTTTTTTTGAGGGTGTTCTACCAACGTGGATAGCAGTTTATTTTTGTTTATTTTTTTTCTTCTAGTAAAATGTTTTATGAGAAAATAAATAAATCTTCGGTTATCATAATTATTCAATCATCATCATAATTTCATGACGTTGGTAAATGATGAATCAGTTTTCTTCTCATATCGCAGCCAAATATCTTTTCGATTCGATGATTAATCAAGGAAAAAATTGAAATTTATTCCGATCACATGAGCCATTCAAATTTTGAAATTCTCACATTTCCTTAAATTATGACAAGTTTTGTTGCCCAAATTTGATATATGGAAGAGAACGACACTTTATTTTGTTCGATTTTATCTTTCTTCTTCTTCTGATCATCATCAATGCTGGTTGGTTGATTGGTGGTTTTTGTTTTTCTTCTTGTTGAAACTATTTTTGAAGAACAAACTCACAAGACATTCCATTCTGCTAGCCAACAACAAACTATTGAGAGGATAGGCTGAATAAAATATTTTTCAAGAAATTTATTAAAAATTTTTCTGCTAAAAAAACCAATTGGTAAGTTTGTTATAAGTTTATGATTTTTTATCAATAAAATCAAACTTTTCCTCTCTCAACTAGTGAATCAATAATTTTTATTCATTTTCAAATAAATAAGTCTTAAATCAATATCTTGTTGCAATTGTGAAACGAAAAAAAAACTATTTTTCTGGTAATCGCGTCATCATTCAATTCAATGGAAAACTTTTTTTCTGTCATTGTTGGATTTCTCATAAAATGTGGAAACAAGCCATAAAAAAAACAACCCAGTAGAAGTAGAGCAAACAAACAAAGCAAAAAAATAGAGATTACCAAGCATCGTCATCATTATATCGATGAATAAATTGGATGAGAAAAAGTCATACGTGTCACATTATTCAATTCATATTCGAGTCAACTTCACCTGACAGTTTTTTGTGGACGTGTCACTAGAAGGTTGGGACCAAATCAAGAGCCTTATATTTCATTTGATTAAATTTTGAAGGATTCAATTGAAATTCTCTTTATTTTATGAGAATTTTAATTTGAAGCACATAGTTTTTATTATGTATTGTCATCGTCATGAAAATTATCATCAATCATCATCTTCTCTAAGTGATTACATTTCAACGTGATCAAATAGTTTCATTTCTTAAAAAAAAAAAAAATTTCGAGAATTTTTTTGTTTGTGTCTAAAACACCAAGACAAGCTACAATAAAAACATCAAGATGAAAGCCTTAATTTTGGTCGGAGGTTATGGAACGAGGTTACGGCCATTGACTCTGACATTACCTAAACCATTGGTCGAGTTCTGTAATAAGCCAATGATTCAACATCAAATCGATGCTCTTGTAGAAGTAAGATTTCATTTTTTATTTGAATATCAATCAAATGAATTAAATTTTGTTTTTTTTTTCAATAAAAAGTTTGGTGTCAAGCATATTATTCTGGCTGTGAGCTACAAGGGGAATCTACTTGAAGAAAAAATCAAAGAACAAGCAGATGCGGTTAGTAAAATATCTAATTGATTGATTTTTTTTAAATCTGGAAAATTTTTTCAAAAATATAGCTTGGAATAAAAGTAACGTTCAGCATTGAAGAGGAACCGCTTGGGACTGCCGGCCCATTGGCTTTAGCCAGAAAGTTTTTGCAAGAAGATTCAGAACCGTTTTTTGTTTTGAACAGCGACATTATTTGTGAATTTCCATTTCAAGCATTGTACGAATTTCATCGAAAACACGGCTGTGAAGGTACACTGGTTGTCACTAAAGTTGAAGAACCATCAAAGTACGGCGTTGTTGTTTATCAGGATGACAGTCGAATTGAGAAATTTGTGGAGAAACCAGTGGAGTTTGTTTCGAACAAAATAAATGCTGGTATTTATTGTTTTGAGACAACAATACTGAATCGAATAGAGGTAAAAAAAATTCTCAGTTTTTCCTGTTATTGAAGTTTTTTTTTTTCGAAAAACACAGCTCAAACCAACTTCAATCGAGAAAGAAGTTTTTCCTCGTATGGCTCAAGAGTCTCAACTTTACGCCTATGAATTGCATGGTTTTTGGATGGATGTTGGTCAGCCCAAAGATTTTATAACTGGTACCGGTTTGTTTCTAAATTCGTTGAAAGCTAAAAATCAGCTCAATTCAACAATCAACAATATAATTGAAAACGGTGAAAATAAATCTTGCTCGAATGCTGTCATCGTAGGTAACGTCTTGATACATCCAACGGCCAAATTTGGGCAAGGCTGTCAAATCGGTCCAAATGTTTCGATTGGCCAGAATGTGATCATTGAGAATGGTGTCTGTCTGAAACGGTGTACCATCATGAGAGACACTGTTGTTCGTTCTCATTCTTGGCTCGATTCCTGTATCATTGGTTGGAAGTGTCGCATTGGAAAATGGGTTCGAATGGAGAACAATTGTGTTCTCGGTGAGGATGTCACCGTTCAGATGAGATCTACCTGAACGGTGTCAAGGTTCTACCAAATAAAGAAATATCGGCTTCGGTCTCCGAACCCAGTGTAATTATGTGAAAAAAAAAGAAATTTTTATTTTAGCCAAAAAGAACCTCAAATTTTTTTTTATAGATTTTTATGAATTTTTTACATTTAATTTAATTATTTTTATATTTAAAATATTAAAAGTTTCAATTTTTTTTAAAAGAAAAAAAAGTTACGTTGTATAAGAAGAGCTCAATAAGTTTTTGGTTCCGCCTCTGGAGAGAAGGAAAACGTGCTTTTCGATTTCGAATCATTTCAACTCGACCATTTGAAGTGGTAACATCGAGAAAAGCCTTTCACCAGGTAAATTATTTTTTTTTTTTAGCAAATTTGTTTCAAATTGTGATGATTCTAATTGCTACTCCTCGAGGCATTTGATGACGAGACTTTTGCTACCACCAAAAGCTTTCGACTGATTTGGTTTTGTCGAAAACAAAAAAATTGAAGCTATAAGTTTTCGATTAAAAACAAATTCTTTTTTTAAAGCTAGGTTCTTACGATCTTTTACGCTAAAAAATGATTTCGCGAATTAGAAAATCGAATTTTTCGAATAACAGGCATGGCAGACTGGTGGCCACGTGGTTTTCTCTGATCCAGTGTGAGGTATGACGGAAATTTTATTCGAAAAAGGATTTTTGTAACTGATAAAATGATGAAACTATAGTTCATCTGATATATGAAATGATATCTTTAATTTAATAATTGAACTTTTCGCCCCTATCTGATTATCAGTTAATGAATTTCTTTTTCAAAAAATTATTCTTAAATTTAATTCTTTTCTCCTAGTGTAACGGATCTAATTGATTTGTGGTGTCAGAAGTGGGATTCGAACCCACGCCTCCATTCGTAGTCTTAGAACTTGGATAAAAGTTTGGAAATCATTTTCGGGAACGATTTGGTTAGTAAATTTTGTTCTAATTTTCTCAAGAAAAAACTAGGAGAAATTTCATGATGCTTTCACCAAGATCTTTGATTCTTTTAAAAGAAATGATAGCAACTTTTTTACTCACTGATATTTAAGTTTTCAATAATGTTTTCAAAATAATTCAGAACTTTTTTTAAAAATTCATTCGTTTCTTGCAGAGAGCTTTGGAAAAATTTAAATTCATGATTGCGATTTAACTTTGGCATGTCTGATGTTGAAAGTTCTTGAAAACATCAATAAAGAAAGGTAGATTATGAATCGATATTTTACTTGTATTTTCTTGAGAAATGATGAACAAAAATAAGTGGGAATCTATATGAATGCGGAAATGATTTAATCTTATTTTTAATTATTAAAAAAACTGAAATTTTTTTTTTGTAATTATTTTATTGATTTATTATAATTTTGTAGATATTGATTGAGTTTATTTCCAGGTATGTGTATGGCTCGTGGTTGTTTATCCAAACAGAACGTGAAAATGATGAATAGATTTTGCCAGATGAATTAATCACATGTTAATGAATGATTATAAATCCAAAAATCTAAGCCCGTATTTACTATCGACTGAAATTTGGATTTTTTTTCCCTCATAAATTCAAAAAACAAGATTTTTCTAATTTGGGTTTTCTCTAATTGGATTGTCATAGATTCTCTTATGGATTTACACTCTTGGAACAAGATTTATTCAAGGGCAGAAATAAAGGTAATTTTATTTATTTTTTGTTGTGTTTACATTTGAAATGATGAATCTAATAATGTAGGTATAGGGACATATGAAAAAATCTATGATTCTAAAAACTACTTGCTGAATCTTGAAATGAAAACATGAATTGATTTTATTTAAAAAAATTGTCTAATACTTTCGTTTAAATACTAGGTTCAATGAAAGCAATCAATGGGCCACAAGGTATTTACAATTTTTGGATTTTTTCAGTTTTGTTTTAAGAAAAATGAATATTTAGGATGATGAATCTATTAGTCTGAGCAAGATTATTCTTGCTTAATGAAAGAAATATTTTGAATCTCTTCTACTGAATCTAAATTTCAGAAATTGTTTTGTTGGATTTTTTCCTTTTTGGTTCTTGAAAAAGTTTAGCATTTAATACTTTTTTTTCTCAATTTTTAGGAATTCTTAACGTAACTTATTTGACCGTTTGTTTTGAAAGCATTCTATCAGTTCGGTAAGTATTCAAACAAATTATTAATTTAAACACGAAGGATGACAATATGTTAGCGAATTCTTTAAGGATCTATGAGCTTAACATTGAAATATTTTTCGTCAACTGAATAGTAGAATATTAGAAAATGATAATTTTTCTATTCACAATCGAATTAAATAAATTTTTCAACTTTTAGAGCTGATCACAAGTCTCAAAACTGGTTTGCGATGTTTTATTGAAGAGCTCTTTCTTTTGGAATAATGTTACCATTCAAATATTTCTTCTATCGAAACTTGAAATATGATTCAAAGTTTCATATTTGTTTTAATAAAATTATAAAAATTTTTTTTACAAATTTTCAATTAATGCCGTTAGAGGAATTCAATTCTGATGGAATTTCTGATTCAATTTTGATTTGTTGGAACGGTGCCCGATGATGGGTTGCTATTACTGTTGTTTTGGGATGTGGTAGTGTTCAATTCACTTTTTTTGAACCTGTGTCCAGAAATATTGTTAAACAACTGGTTTTTTTAAAAAAACTCGTTTTCATTTCTACCTTGGCTTCGTAATATTCGACAGTACGTTCCAGGTTGGCCAGTTTCTCGTTCAAATCTGCCAATCTCCCACGACATGATCGATCTTTTGAAAAAGAAATTTTTTATAAAATAACAAAAAGAAACTGGAAAACACCCACCAAAAGAATTTAGAAAATCAGAAATTTTTTTAATACTGCCGGTGATGATTTCGATATATTCCCGATTGGCCCAATCCTGTTGAATGGTTTTGTTGATTGTTTCTTGTGGGAAAGCTGCCATCATTCATAGATTTTCACCAAATTGAAAACAAATGATTGATTTGTTTACCAACTCGAGAAAGTTCTACATTTTAGAGGAGAAAAAAATACTTCCCAGAAAAGTATCATTTAAAAATTTATTGTTTTTTTTTTTGTTTAGATTATTTAAAATTCCTATTTTAAACTAAAAGAATCGATGTTGAATATTTGCATAATAATTTTTGAAAAATAAATTTTTTTTATTAAAAGAAAAATGATTGGGTTTTTATTTTGATACCAGGAATATCGTTGTCTTTGGACGGTATACTTGACGGCTTTCAATCGCGCATTTCCAAGCACGTGTTCTCTTCTGTGACTCTCTACAATTTTTGATATCGAAGTCGTTTGGCTCTAGTTTTGTGATTGATTGAAGAATCTCGTTGTTTTTAAGAAGGTCCCTGTATTTTTAGTGGGACTAGTTGGAAATAAATTTCAAATCATGGACGTTAAAGGTTTAATTGAGTTTGATATTGAATCTGATTGTAAATTTAAAATTCGAATAGATCAGAAAAAGAAGAAAAAGGAAAAACTGTCCGATCTCGATATTGATGTAATTTCGTGTTTTTTGAGAATAGAATTTAATAACTATATTGTTGTTTTTCTTTATAAAACCACTTTCAGAAACTTCATCGATCAGAAAATTATTTTATTAAATCAGAACCAAAGAAGCAGTAAACTGTCCACTGAAAAATGGCCACTTTTGCTCAAGGTTTGTTTTTGAAATTTTTTTTTCGAATTGTTTCAAGTTTATCATAAATTTTTATCAAGAATTTCGATTCGATGAATGTTCGTTCGTTTCATTTCACTCCGCTGCCGTTTGGTTGTTCACCGTATAAACGAGAAATACGTGAATATCTTCGTTCAGGTTTCATAAATTTAGATAAACCATCGAATCCTTCGTCGCATGAAGTCGTAGCATGGATCAAACGAATTTTACGGGTTGATAAAACTGGTCATAGCGGCACATTGGATCCCAAAGTTTCTGGATGTTTAATTGTTTGCATTGACCGGGCAACTCGTTTGGTCAAGAGTCAACAAAATGCTGGAAAAGAATATATTGGAATTTTTAGACTTCATTCTCAACCCGAGGGAGGAGTGGCTGCTGTCACGAAAGCTGTGAAACAATTGACGGGAGCTCTTTTTCAACGACCACCGTTGATCTCGGCTGTCAAACGACAATTGCGAGTGAGAACAATCTATGAAAGTAAATTGTTGCATTACAATGAAAAATCACAATTGGGAATTATTTGGCTTGATTGTGAGGCGGTACCTACGTACGAACGTTGTGTGTTCATATTGGACTATTGTTGGGCACTGGTGGGCAGATGATCGAGCTTCGTCGTGTTCGTTCTGGTATTCAAAACGAAATCGAAGGCATGGTTACGATGCATGATATTGTCGATGCGATGTACACTTTTGATCATCACAAAGACGAGAAATTATTGCGGCGTGTTGTGAAGCCATTGGAAGCACTTTTGGTGCGACACAAACGTATCATTATCAAAGATTCGGCTGTGAACGCCATTTGTTATGGCGCTAAAATTATGTTGCCCGGAGTTTTACGTTACGACAACGATATTGAATTGAACGAAGAAATCGTGATCGTCACCACCAAAGGCGAAGCCGTTTGTCTAGGTTAGTTAATCGGTTAATGTTTTCATTGGGTGGAAATTTTTAAAAATTCTGTTTTAGCTATTGCTTTGATGACAACTTCCACGATAACATGCTGCGATCACGGTATAGTGGCCAAAATTAAACGAGTTGTGATGGAACGAGACACTTATCCACGGAAATGGGGCCTCGGACCCGTGGCACAGTACAAGAAAAAATTGATCAAAGACGGCCTGATGACTGAAAAAGGCAAGACAACGGAAAAAACACCCCAACAGTGGTTCGTCAAAACTGGTCAAGTCAAATCGGAACCAGATGAAGCCAACCAAAGTGTTGCTATGAAAATCAAAAAACAAATCATGTCCAGCGGTGGGGATGATGGCGATGATGATCCAATGATGAAACAAGAAGACGAAGAACAACAACCAGAGGAAGAGACTAAGAAAAAAAAGAAAAAGAAGAAGAAACATTCGATCAAAGAGGAGCAGGTTGCAGATGATGATTGATTGACTGAAAGGTCAACAACGGTCAATCCTTTTTCTCGTTTTTTTTTTTCTGGCCAGTTTTTCTAACCAAACGCACTCCCAAAACCTTTTGATTGAGTCGAATCAGAGAAATATATTCCATTTGGGTTGTTTGGTTGATATCATTTTTTTTTTGTCTTGCTGTTTTATTCTATTCATTCATTCATCATATTAATGAATTATCATCTATCCTTAATCATCAAAGAGTTTTAAAATCAATTTCAATGCAAAATTAGCTTCACTAAAGCTTTATATGAATTGAATAAACCAACAGTTCCACAGTTCAATTATTGATGAAGAAATAGGTTTCTTTCTAGATCTTTAACTTGCCATTTTGGCATCGTCGCCATCGATTTTTGTCGGAGAAATTTTCTTTAAATGTTGGCTTCAAAACCTCAATCGAATCATGATTTCTGGTTGTTGTTTGGGATGAACAAAACTCATTAGATTGAACAATCATCCAATTTACTCCGAACGGTAATTCAGAACAATTTTTTTTTCTTGAATGGTTTCGAATCCCATGATCAGATGATTTGTGATGATGATCTCTTCATCTTGTCAATCAAACATCGTAATCATAGTGTTCGGGGGTTATTATCGTTATTTTTAGTAGATGTTATGTGATGTTATAAATTTTAAGGAGAAAAAAACGTGATGGCGCCTAAACGTTGGGCGCCAAGAAGTTTATGCAATTGTAGAGAAAATTGTTACCATTACCACCCCCCATTATAGCCGTCATTATATTCCATTTCAGTCGATGGCAATTCGGAAAACATACCATCAACCTGAAAACAATCAGCCATTATTAAATATTTATCCGAGTTTTTTTCTTCTGTCAAACATCGATGGATCGATTAGATCGAACAAAAATGAAAAAATCGATCGATTGAACGATCAGTCAATTAATCAATCAATCAGGTTGATCAATCAAACCGATGGCTAATGTTTTGATTTAAACTTCTGAACTACCCGAACGAAAAAAAAAAGAAGAAACTAATCAAGGTTGTAAAATTAGATTTTTTTCAATTATTTTAATCTAATGATTGGAGTGAATAATATTATCACCACAAGAGTGTCATCTTTATTTCCAAATACTCGTTGAGGTCCTTCGCCAACTTGATATCGATCAACCGATCAATTTGATATCGATCAAAATCTATTTCCCGAACCGGAGCAACCTTCACAAGCCATGAATAGTGAAAATTTTTTTCTGACCTAAATTATGAATCGAAAAAATTTCAAGATCAAAATGAATGAATGAATAGGTTGATTGGCTGACTGATTGGTTGGTTGAAAGAAATCAATCGAACTGTGTGACATGAATCGAACCGATTTTCCTCTTTCTTCTATTCGATCTATCGAAATTCAATCAATTGTGATGAGATTGATCGAAGGGCCACAATCGATTGTTCGAGGTGGCAACAAACAATCAAACCACCGACTTGATTGAGAACCACCACTCCGATACCACTCGATAATAATAAACATCCAAATAGTTTTTCGATTTATTCGATGATACTAGTCGAATTTTTCAATGCCATTGTATCGATTTTGTTCGATATCCTCGATTCACCATTCATCTGAGAAATACCTGTAAAACAGTGTATGTTTCTCTCATTCCCATGGCCCGTTTTTTTCGGGAAGCACCAAAGCGCTGGGTTATTATTACCTCAGTGTCATTATATAATTTTTGGCCTGAAATTACATGATAGAATGGAGTTTTGTTCGAATGAAGAGAATGGTCTTTTAATTTGATAATGGTGATCATCCCCAACAATCTAATCAAGATGATCATCAGGTTTATGAATGATTATTGTGGTGGTGGTGGTGATCATGTTGACCTAGAACTCAACGGAAATTATCCGAACGATCATGATGACCGCCACCTACAACAACAACAACAACGGTTTTCACATTTAGAGCAAGGTGCAAACAAAATAAAGAAAAACGTGAAACAAAGTTTCGTGGTGGCTTGAATTTTTCCATTCACTTCAAGCCAAACAGCGATGATTGATGAGCGGCAATGATGGTAAACCACCACCACCAACACGATTGATCAATGCGAATGGCCATTCTCGAATATCATTCTCAGCAAAGTTCTTGTTTGTCTCTAGAGAAAAAAAAAAAAACAACACCCTGTATCAAAGATTCGTAAATTTATTCGCTCCAGCGGTATACTCAAGCGGTCTGTGAGAAGAGACTTGGATTGGGATCGATCAGTTTGGCTTCCCAATGTGATTCCAATGATCCCGATCAATGGATCCATTTCGCTGGGCGCTTGATTTGACCGCACATCTTAAATTTGTCTGTAGGGCGATTGTTTTGCTCTGGATAATCTAGATCAAACAATAATCTCTCTCTCATCATTATCTCTGATTAAACTTTTCTGATCTTAATCTCTGAGGTTTTTGTTTCGAAAAAACTTCTCTTTTTTTTGTGGTAAGTTTTGAGGTTTTTTCTGCCTTAAAACCACCATCAACACACACTCTATCAGATAACTGATGGACTGAGAGAGAAAATGAACTCCTAGAGAAGAGAACTCTTCCATGAGAAAAATTGTGAGAGAGAGAGAGAGAGAGAGAGTCAGTCGTTCGTACTATCGAACCATCGATCTTCAAACAAAACAAAAATAATCGACACTTGCTTTTGTTCTGGCCGGTACTGGTCAACACTGAACGACAACAACAACGAAAAGCCAATTCGAGGTTGTCGGTTGTTCATTCCCCGCCATTGGTGGTCAATTTTTCCGTTCGATTGAACACGATCGCTGGACACACACACACAGACTGACCACAATTTTTTGAAGTTGTTCGTTTTGAATAAATCCCACGTTCAGTTTGTTTGTTTTGTTACGAAATTTTTTAATTATGCGAACATTCAATCATTGACTGACTGACTGACTGAGACTCTTCAAATAGAACGTTCCGGAGTAGTTTTTTTTTTTTTTTTTGAAAAACTTTATTTCGAAACCACCACGAACGAACGAGATCATTTCAGAAGATCAACAGTAATGATGATTTTTGTCCATGTGTGGTGTGGGCTCGAGATGCTAGATGAAACTTTCTGAAAAGGAAATTTCTGAAAAATTTGCAACAACAAAATTGGAACAACACTGGAACAGAAGAATTTTTGTAGTGTTTGCGCCAACAACGATTGTTCCAAAAAACATAATAGCAGCCTCAATTATATTTTTTCATCGTTTGCTGTCGTAGACCAAACAACAAGACAGTGGATCAAACCTTTGGAACAGTCCGTTCCAGAATCCGTTGAGAATCATTATTGAAGGAGGAGATGCGCGTTCAGCTCTCGGTGTGATATCGTTCAGTAACGTTCCCACAATTTTCAATCAGCAATCTTTATTAATATGAACGGGCCATCAATTATACAACACGGTCATCTTGATGATCATCATGATGATGATGATGATGTTGAACAACAGCTGATGAAAAATTCTTCAGCATTGAGAAAAATCTTCTTCGAACAAGATCAAAGAACAAAGTCGATGATGATGAATGAAACATCGAAAATGTCGATCGATGTTGTCGATGATCATCAAAACCAGAAAACATCGAATAAACACAACAACAATAACAGTGATGATGTTAGTATGATCAAGGATTTGAAAATGAATGGCATGGTGAATCGATGTCAAAAATGGCTGACAGCGGGTACTGTCGAGCATCGACGACGCCTCGCCATCCAAATCAAACAGAACTGGATCCGATTGGTGGTCAGCGTGACGGTGGTGATTGTTCAGTTTGTTTGGTTCGCTTCCTACTATATTGGTTTGAATTCGGCAACCACCTCGACCACGACCTCTACAACCTCGGAAACTTATTCCGAGAATCAATTCAGTTTGCGACCGGCCATCCAGCCATCATCGCCAAAGCCAACTTCGCCAGTGGGCTCGATGGAAAGCTCATCCTCTGCATCCTCTTCGGTTGAAACCAAGCCAGTGTTGATGTTGAGCTATCATCTACCCATCGCTTCAATTTTGCCGTTCCATTCGAGCAACGTTGTTTTGAATATTTCCGATGGTTCCTCGTCATTGCTAACAGCTCAGCAACAAGTTTTTGCCGGCCAATTATCTTCGGCCGAACGCCGAGATGGTAAATGTGTTCGTGAAGCGGAATCGAAAACTTCTCGTGAAACTTGCTGCCAATCACCATTCCCAGCCCAACAAAAACCTCAACAACAGCCTTATTCGTTGATCTGGAAGGTTTTGATTGGCCTTAAACTGGCATTCATCATGCTGGTTTTGGAGCTGGTTCGTTTGATCGATACACTGATCGATATCCTCTTCTGCCGGCCAAACAACAACAACAATCTTGCCGAACAGAACGAAGAGCAGCAGAAAAACTCCAAGAAAAGTCCAATCGATTTGAGCTACATCGGCCGTAATCGAGGTTATAAATAGCAGAAAATCTTTTTGGCAAGCAAACACTCGAACAGCATCGTTTTCATTATGGGGAATGAATAATCATCACCGTGCTCAGGCAACTTTTTGCATGGAAATCGAATCATTGAAAATCATCATCATCATTATCCATATTCATTTGTTGATTCGATTAATCGATCAATCATCGATCATTTGTTCGATCGTTCTTTTTCGTTCATCACGTTGACCCTTCTCATCAAAAAAAATCAATCATTGGATCGATTATCCGATTATCATCGAACTGTCCATTGTTTTGTCCGATGATTGAATCCGATGGTTTGTTGGAGAAAGCCAAGCCAATGGCCCGCAAGATTGATGTTTTTCCTTCACTTGTTCACTCTCACTCTCTCTCTCTCTCTCTCTCTCTCTCTCTCAGAAAAAAACAAGAGCCGTGAAGAACTGAGGATTGTTAACGATTGACCACACTCGCTGGTTTGAACAAATAGATCTGGATCGGGACCAAAGTTCATCAGGTCACCAATCATCTAGGTCACTTCATACTTGCATTTTGTTCTCTTAATGTCGAAGATTATGAAGATTTTGAAAGCCCTTGTTGTTTATCAATCGTAGAAAAAGCGATTTTTTTTTTAATGTTTTCTGGTTCGAAAGACTCGATTCACCTGATCCTCGATGTCATCGGTTTCATTCTCCTCATTTTCGTCATCATCAGTATCATGCCATCCGAAAGATTTTCAAGGTTTTCGTAGATGGTGTGAGCATGTATGCAACATCGAATATTTATTTAGTTTCCAAATCATCGAAATCATTCGTCTTGTGTCATTATTTCTCAACATAACTCCATAACGCCAGGATAACCTCAGCTTGGACTAGTTTTTTCTGCTACTAAAAAAAAAAAAAAAAAAAATTTCGATGACCCGTGTCCATTCTATATGACTTTCAATGTTGGGAAGAGTCTCTCTGTGTGTGTGTGACATGTGTCACAAAAAAAAAAACATCGAAAACCTATTCATTGTTTTCAATAAACTGTTTAGTAGAAATATTTTTTTTTTATAAATAACTTTTTCCAAAAATAAATTTTTTTATAAAAAATAAAAAATTCAATTATTTAATTTTTATTCGATATCGATATTGTTCGATGTTGTCACGATTGAATATCGATGTTTTTTTTTTGTTTCCAATCGAGACGATAGTCGTATCGTATTGTGATCGACGATTACGTAAAACAAGGCACAACGATTCGAAAGTGGTAATGGAAGAAACTGGTATTTTCTTTTCTTTTTTTTTACGAACAAATTGCAACGATTGTTAGCAATTTGCATGATGTAATCATCCATGCCATCAATGATTACTGTTAGTGTTGTGAATCTTGGGTGTAAATTTGATGATCTTCGTTCGATTTATCGATTGATTGATCAATAGATCGATTAATCAATCAATCAATCGATTTGCTATTCTAAGAAAACATTTTTTTTTATAGATAAACGACAAACTTGATCCAGACTGACCAGAAGTTGACTTGCCAACAGAAGAGACAACACACTCGCCACGCACACAATCAGCCGGTTACTATTTTTAACCCGTTTGTGCCCTTTGTAAACTGTTTAGAAAAATGAAATCAGGAACTCCAGAAGTTATGAAGTGACCGGTCAGTGAAACCCGTGGTACGCCTAGTAGCACGATAGCCAAACCACATTTAGCCATTTGTTTCCCATCGAAACAACCAGTGACAGATCATTGAGTTTCACGTTTTTTTTTTGCACCTTAAACTGACCTGAACATAATTTTAAGATAACCAAAACTGAACGCCGTCTGACCAATTAACCAACGCGTTCACCAAGAAACATCGTGGTCGTCGCCGTTGCCGTCACCGCGGCGTTGCCATAAATTCACGTGTCAAACAGCTTGAAGTGATAAGTGGACTGTTGTCTCCCGTTATTTGCCGCGGGTCATAGTCACCAATTGAGCCAATAATTATCTAACTGTAAAACTTGAAATTAATAAACCAGTTATGTTAATTATTACAAATTATAAATTTTTTTTTACAAATAATAAGTAATAATTAAATTTAATCTCTTGTTTATCCAACAACAACCAACAACAATAATTTATTTTGTTCGATTGGTTGTTGTTTTAGTTCGTTTTGTTTTGTCAGTTCATTTTTTTTTTTTTTTAATAATTTTTGGCAAAATAAAACAATAATTAAATCAATCCCATTGGAAGAAATATTCGAAATTGGTCCGAATCTATCCTGGAACAGCCTACAACCAATTGGGGTTATTCTATTCGATTATATCGATATTTTTTTAAAAATCGATTCTTTCCCAATTCTTGTCAATCAATCAATCGATCAGGTTCGAATGTGACCAGAATTTTTAGGTTCTTCTGGTTATCAACAACCAAAAAAAAAAAAACATACTGCCACTGCTGTTGGTGCTTAATCAGAATTTTTCTGTTAGAAAATTTTGTTGTTGTTATGGTTTTGAAAAAAAAACATCGAAATGGTATCGATGTTTTCTTCTTCCAGGAAGGAAATCGATTCTGTCTTAACAGATAGCAAGTTAAGTTAAGCCAACCAACCAACCAACCACCAAAACAACATTTGAGAATCCGCTTTCGATTGGTATTGGATGGATGGATGGTTGGTTGATTTAGGCTTTCTTGTTTTTTTTTTCTCATTATTACATCGAATTTCAATTGAAATTAAAAACAATTAGAAGCATTACAACACATCACATACAATGATGTAAAGGAATTGTCTTGTTGGTTGGCTGGTTGGTTGATTATTTCGAATTTTTTTCGATTTTATTCGATGTTTTTCTCTTTTCAGATTCATTCAACAAATATTATTTCATTTGATTCATTGGATTCGATCGATGAGGATGGTCGTCAAAGTTGGAAAGTTGTATTTCAGCACATCGTTTTTTTGGTGGTTGTATGGCAATGTTTTTATGGCTATTGCATTATTCGTTTTGGTGGTCAATACAGAGAGTAAGTTTCTTCAGGTTGTTTTTGGTGCTAATGTACCTGGTTGATTTGATCTTTCTGAAAATAAACCTATGCTATTTTTTTTTTTTGGAAAAAGAAACAGAAAACGAATGCATTGGGGAGTACGAGTTTTGGGGCTGCCAATCCTCCACCAAAAAATGTCATAGGTTATGCGAGAATCGTGGGTACGTGTCACAAACCAAGAAGTACACAAGCCTGAAATATTTTTTTAAAAAAAACCTTTTGAACCACCTGATCTAGAATCGATCATTCAACATTGAACTGCAAGAAGGATTGTGTTCAGGCTTGTGTTTGCGAAGCCCGTTACCTGCGTAATTCGAGCAATGAATGTGTCTACGAAACGGAATGCGGTGGACTGATCAACTTCAAACAAAACGCTTCATCAGTGTTGATGAACAGCAACAGCTTGGATACGGAAGAGCTGGTCGATCTGCCCACCGAAGAAGAGCTGAACGCATCGAACAAGAAACAACCATCTTCGTCGGTGGAACGAGAAAACTCCGATCTGTTTGACAGTACCGAGCCGACGATCAGTCTGCTAGACATCACTGGACCAACAAAACTCTACGATAAATTCGAACAGATTCCGACTGGTCGACCGACACCTTCATCCGATGAAATCGAACTGGTCAAACCGATCGATACAAACAATGATAAAAAGAAATCAACCACCAAAAAACAGCAAAAATCTCCCACTTCGAAACCAACAAAGGCCAAGAGTCGATCGAAGAAGTTTGCCGAAAACGAAGATTACGAGGATTTTGATTATTGACCACACTGGTCACTTCGAAAAGTTTTGAATGTTATTAAAAATTTTTTTTATTCATTGAGATTAAAAAAAGCTTAATTTATTGAATTAAACTGACCAAACCAAATCTGATTTAGGCTCGATCGAGGCCCGAAAACAATCTTGTTTGAAAACTCTGCCCGGTTCTTAAATTTTTTTCGGTCCAAATCATCGCAAATAAAAATCGACTAACACTCCGGGACCGACGAATGGCTTCCAAATGGTGGCCGAAGCATCCCATAGGCTTGGTGACTGAGATGAAATCGGCTCACAATATGGTTTGGATTCTTGTTTCGGGCAAATCGTCTCCACCAAGGTAAAGTTTATGTTGAACAATACACCCTGGTTGACCTGTTCAATCGCCTCATCAACCGAATAGATTTGAAAATAATTTTCCGAATCTATTTCCGAGTTTATCTCATCCCGTAGCTCATAGAGGAACGAGTAGAGTAGCTCCGGTTGTTTAACCTGATCAACCCAATTTTTTGGGTCATCGGCGTAAGCCATCAAGGGTGCTGCCATCTTTGAATTCATTGCCAACATCACAGCCAACCAACAACAACAACAACAGACCAAATTGAAAGCTTTAGACATTTTTTTTCGAAAACCGTTCGAATCCTTCGAATCTCTAGGAGGAAGAGTGATCAACCAAACAATGTTCTCAAAGGTTTAAATAGCGATTATTTGTTCTACTAGAAAAAAACTATCTGGTTCAATTGGTTTTCGAAAAAATATCATCGATTAATTTTCGATTAAAATCGATTATTCGATTAATTTGAAACTATAATCGATTATTTTATTTTAAAAAAATTGAAATTTTCTCTAAAGGTTGAGCTACCCTTTCGAAAAAAAAAATCGAAAGATCCAAAAATTCGCAAGACTTCGAGGCATTGATCAAATTCATTTTTGTTCCAAGATTCGAAACTAATCAATCATCCTTTAAGAATTCAAAATCGACCAGCGTTGCCGATTGGTTGGTTGGTTTATACAGTTTGACCTGGGCCTTCTTTGGATCGGGCCAAGCGGAAAGTGGTCGACAGAATGGTTTTGGATCATTTTTCGGACAAATCGTCTCGATCAAACGAACATAGACGGTATAGTTGGTGGGATGGATGATATCTTTCCTGGCACTGTCAACCCAATTGAGGTGGAAATAGTTTTCTGATTTTATTGGGCATTGATCTCATTACGAAGTTCGAAAATTGGAGAATAAAGTTCCAGAGAACCCACTTCAAGGTAGATGGGCCACCAGGGTGTATTATAATCCGCAGCCCAAACACCAGTTCTTGGGGGGCCTAGAACGTTGAGCACAACCAGAACCAAGCAAAGATTCAAAGTTTTTAAGAGCATTGTTTTCTTCTTCTTGAAATTCGAATAAAAAAATGAATTCGAAAAATTCGATTTTTTGGTTTTATAAGCGGAGAGAAAAATGTCAAATGCTTTGAATGATCGATATTCGATAATCGATATTTCAAAAAAAAAAAAAATTAAATTTATTGAGATGACATTTAAATGTCATCATGATGAAAGATCAACCAGGCATACTGTTGATACCGTAGCTCGTTTATTAGCAAACCATCCGGTTAATGGAATCAGATTAAAATTAAGGTAAAATTTATTTTATTCAAATTGAACCCAAAATTTCTTTCATAAAGAAGGATCTGGTTCGATCAAGATCAATTGGAAGACCGATGTTTCGAACAACTTGAAAGCCACGGTTCCCATGACATGGTAGAGCTGGTTCCGTGTGATGACCGGCGGGCAGAGCCGATCGGATTCCTCTTTTTGGCAAATGGTTTCCAGCAAAGAAAAATAGATCCGATAATCAACGTCCAATGAATTGTTGGCCCTAGATCTCTGGTAGAAGGCACTGTCAATCGAATAAAGATGGAAGTAGTTTTCCGAAGAGATTTGTTCGTTGATCTGTTGCCGTAAACTGTAGAGAAGCGGATAGAGCTGTCCGATCGGTTCGACCAAGAAATACTCCTCTGTTGGCTGGACTCTCTGGACAACCAGGGTCAACAGGGCCAGGGAAAGGATTGTCAAGCTTCTGATAATTGGCATGCTTAGGGTTAGGATGCTTCCAATAGGCTTGTTAAATTTTTTTTCCCTAAACTTTCTCTGCTTTTAAATAATTTTTAAATCAAATCACTTTGAGTTGACTTATTCATAGATCATTTATTCGCTATTAATCGATTTGATTGATCGATCGATTGATTAATTGATCAAATCGAGCTAAAAAAATTTGAAATTATTACAATTTGGTACTTTTTTCATCTCATTGATTCAGTGCTAAAGTTTTTTTTTTTTTTAAACTACCAATGCCATCTTGTGTTTTCTTCAAAAAAAAACTTTATTATCAATACAATTTTAACTGGAGCTTGAGCTGCCATCTATCGTCGATAAAACAAACGACAGATTTTTAAAACTTTACTTTTTGAGTATTAAAAAGAATTTAATTTTTAAATTTTTTCTAGGCTGACTTAATCTAAGTTAGGTCAAATACACTTGACTGATTTGCGAACAGCCTCAATCATCAAATATACCCGAAAAGTTGGCAAAAAATTTGAATTTTATTATTGGATCAAAGATTATAAAAAATTAAATTTAAAAATATGGCGAACAATCGTATAGCTCGACAGATGAATTACCAAACAATGGCTCATTCAAGTAGAGGTTACAAATCTCCAAGTTCGGAATTTCGAATTCGTTCTTGTTTGGTAGGCAAACCGCTTTTGAATCAAAGTTTTTCGGGCAGCTCGTCTGCAACAGAGCGACCTTAGCCCGGTACTTCTCATGGACCAATAAATCACCAGTTTGGTTAGCCTCGAAAATGTAGTACAACTTCCAATAGTAAACATCGTCGATTTTGGCATTAATCTCTTGGCGATGGTTGTTCAAAATCTCGTAAACCAGGTAGGCCGGTATCACCGGCTTAAATTCCTCATCATGGTTGGCCTGTGCGTTTAGGACAACAGCCAGAGCGGCTAAAAAAACGATCGACAACGATGCTGATCGGCACATGATGATCGATTTTAATAGATTTTTTTAAAAAAATGATTTCGATTCCTTTCATTGCCTGTTAGTTTAAGTAAGCTTTCGATCGATTAATATCGTTTTTTTTTCAATTAAAACAAAATGATGACATTTTAACGAATCATTTACGAAAGATTTATTATCATGACGAGGATGTATCTATTCATGATAGACGCCCAAAACTGGTATCAGCACACCAAAACCAGATGACCAGAACGTCTAGACGTTAAGTTTCAGCATCATTCATTCATTGGTCTTCAATGATTTTCAAGTGCCAAAGGCTTTTCGATGTCTTCGAGGTTGTAGGGACTTAAATATTTCCAACCGTCAAGCACATCCATAATCGATCTGTAATGAAACGATCAGAAAGGTTATTCTTGGTAAAAAACAACCAAACAAATGAGCTTTGAATCGATTCAAGGCCAGAACTGTATCCGAAATGGATCTTTTTTTCTGGTTTTCTATGGAGCGGATCCATCTAGGACCAGAAATATCAGAGAATTAGAGCGAAAAAAAATCTGCTAGGGGCTTAAAATATTCAGAACAACAAGCTATTATTTTAATTTTAAGCCCATCACCATTTATCGGCTTATTTGAAGCAATCGATTCGTTGAAAAGATTAATTAAAATTAATGAGCCTTGATCAAGAGCTCTCTCTCAGTGTAGAAAGTGAAGGGTTAAAAAAAAAAATTCCAGCATATTAACCCGTCCAAGACTGAAGAGCGAGAGTATCGAATTTCTAAAAAAAATTCTATTCAAACAATCCAAACAGAAATAACCAAAATACCAGGGATATTTTTCTCTGTTGACATTGAATTTTTGTGATGCAGAGATCATTCACCGGGACCCGATTTTTTTCCCGTCAACTGTTCATTCAATTGGCTAATCAAAAAAAGATTAAGATTTTTTTTTTCTCGAGAGAGTAAGAAAGAAAAGCTAGTTCTCTTTGGAAGAGCTGTAAGATCCTAGCAGGCTGTTTTGCAATATTTCCAGAATGGATCTCACTTTTGTTTGCCAACACTCAACATTAGATGGCTCTGAGTGATGAGCATTTGAAGAAATCTTTTGAATAATAAATTTTTTTTTTAGTGGATATCATATTATTTGAATAATTTCTGGTCTCCCTGGAGAAGATCATTGAACCAGAGAGAGAGAGAGAGAGAAAATGATTCAAAAGAGAGAGAGAGAGAGAGAAAGAATCCGGGCCCAATTCCATTTTTTTGGTATTCTACTTTTGGGTTGTTCTTGTTGTTTCGATTAATTTATTCTGTTTTATTATTAATTTCGGGTGTTTGATTATTTCATTATAGATGAAAGTTGTCGTTCTAATAAGACGAATGTCCCCATACATTCTGGTGTTGACACATTCAAATCACTTTGAAAAAATGGAGGATCCAAGTTTTGGATCTTCTTCTTCTTCAAAAAAAAAATCACGGCAAAAAGTTTTGGCAGAGAGATTGGAGCCGCGGAGTAGTTTGTCCCGCGGCTCAATAATTGAACCAACCGAATGATAGTGATGATGATGATGATGTCGAATGTGTCATGAATTTATTAAATTATCAAAGTGACATGACATGACATTTAAAACAAATTACTCCGGAGAAAAAAAACAACAAGTCACACCATTCTATTAATACCGAACTAAATTAAATTAAATTCTCTCTCTTTGTCCCGCTCGAGCTCGGGTCCCGGGTTTAATTTAACCCGAGATCGGAATCACTTTGATTATGATGTTGACTAAAAAAGACAAAAAAACAAAAACAAAAACTGGTTGACAGCTCTAAACATATTTTTTTGCCATCTTTGCATTGAATTCTGTCGGGTTGTCAAATTAAAACAATCCAAATCATTCTTCTGATACCCGATGGAACAAATTTGAATTTTTTTTTTTAGTTGTTTAAACAACACAGGGTGTTGGTTATGTCATGTGGTTGATTGAGTGATAATAGAACTATTTATCAATTGAAGAATCCGTATGAAGAATCCTTGGAATCTAATGAGCCACGCGTCAAATTTTGAATTGAATTTACATTAAGCAAACTTATAATCTCTTTCTCTTGTTAAACAAAGAATCTGGTGAATCACCTATTTGAAAAAGAACCGAATCGAATAAACATTAAGGTGATGGATGGTTTATGGAGAGTCGGATGGCATATTCGTTTCAGCTCTCACGAATCGAAACCATTGTGGATTCATTGTTAGATTGATGGATCGATCCATCAAAAAAAAAAAAATTTCTTCTTTTTTCTGGTTCTTTTCTGGTTGCCTATTTGAATCATAATTCATTTAATTCCAATATTTCTTCTCCTTGGGTTCTTGGATTGATCGGTTGGGCTTGGGTTTGCTTATTATACTATTTAATACACCTCCCTTTGCCCTTCGTGAGGACTCAATCGAGAGAATCAATGTGTTAGTGTTCCCAATTGGTTCCCAGTGGGTTGGCAGTCGGGTGGCTGAATCGCTGAAACCATTCGAAATGAATTCAAAATGGATCCAGAGAGTACAAAAAAAAAAAAAAAAAAAATGAAGTGAAATGAATGAATGGATGGATCTTTCAATAAGAAAATTAATGCCCGAGTTGAATTTGTTGTTGAGAAATGAGATCAAACATTTGGTTTCCATTAGCCTACAACAATCGATTGGCTGAAATTTATGAATCCTGGATCCACTCCTGATATTGGCCTGAGTTTTTTTTTTTAATGTTCATTCTGGCTAGGTCCCTGAATTATTCTTTCACCACTCACTAATGATGATTGAATTGAATCAACTAACATCCGAGAAGCATCCACTATTCAAGATAATCTATCGGGCTCTTAGATTCTAGGCTCCATCAAATCACTGAAAGCTAGAGCTTTGGGAAATTGTGAAATTTAATATCGATGAAATATCGAATGAATTAATCGAAAAGTATCGATTTAATACATCGATTTTGAATGAATAAAAACATTCCTGGTTGTGTTTCATGCTTTTCTGACCCGGTTTTTCTTGTCGATTCGGGTCTTGAGGAACTTTGAGAAACTTTGGATTCAAAAAGAAATAAAACAAAGACCAAAATTTTATTAAAATTTATTAAAATTTTATTATTTACAATCATTCATTCATTTGTAAATTTTTTTTTTGATACAATCAGATGATCCACTAAGTGTTCGATTATTGTTCTGGTCACTTCGGTGTCGACGTCGGCGGTTGACGTCGATGCTCGGGACTAGGATCTCCGAAATTTTTCTTCAACTGAACCACCATCATTTCATCACGATCCTCGTCAACATCGTCGCTGTTGCTTGGATCGGTCACCGATGATAGGGGTCCGTTTGGATGATAATCGGCATCCTTCATCGACATTGGAACATTGAATTTTGGTTTCCACGGCGATGTCGATGAACTTTGAATACTTTTCGGTGATTCGAGTTCTGGAACACTGGATGGAACTTTTTTCGGAACATCCTTTTGCGAACATTTCAAAGCTATTTTACTGTTTGTATTGGTGGATTTCGAATTGAATCGTGACTTGTAGAAATAGCCACCACCACCACCATCGAGTTTCTGATTTCCTAGTTTACCGGATTTTTTCTTAACAGTCTCCCGGTAGCCACTGGGACGACTCCGGCTCAACGGATCATCCGACATCCGACAACAACACAAACCGCACAACAATTTCCTAAAGGCTCGACGAAAATCTCTCGACCAACAGGCGTAAATAACCGGATTCATGGCGCTGTTCAGAAAGCCTGTGTTTTTAATTTCATAAAAAATTGTTTTGTCTGAAAAAAAATTTTTAAAACCAACCAAGCCAGGTGACAATCGAGAATATCAGCTCGGGTTTCGGGATGCATCGTTCTGGGCAGATTCCCATCAAAATGTTGGTGATGAAAAACGGTAACCTTTTTTTCCGTTGAAAAGAGAATATCAGAATAAAACAAAACCTAGAAACCGGGAAATCACCCCGGGTTGACCACTGACCAACAAAGTATGAACACTCCCATTACGATTCCCAATGTTTTGGCAGCTTTGCGTTCTGCAAAAAACGAAAAAAAGTTAGCCAACGTGAAGAAAAATTCTTCTGTTTAATTAGTGAAGCGTTCCAAATGGAACACTGTGTGTGGAAACACGGGAAACCTACACACACACCATCACACACACAATCAACCAACTCAGTTACATTCTTTTTTGCCCGGATCTCTCATTCACAGGAGTAGGATTCCTCAACCAAAAAAAGTCTTATTTAAACTCAGTTTAATCGAATCCGAAGGGCCCCCGGAACAGTCTTGATGTCAGTTTTGGTTTCTGCCAAAACCCCAAGACCCCTAAACACTGAGAAAAAATAATTCAATTAAATTTTTTTATTATTATGATAATAATGAATTGATGGGAAGGAAGGGGGGAGGAAATAGATCCTAGAATCCTAGAGAGGGGAGAAACAGAGTTGATTATGCATAGCGTGAGTTTTTTTTCCCTTTCATTCGATCCAAATTTAATGAGATTTTCTGTTTGGAATTGGTTCACTCAAATTGTTTAAACGGTTGTAATCAATGACAATAATCAACGCAAAGATGCTGAAAAAAGATGAAAAAAAAAACTTTCGAACCTTTTGCCAGTTTGGTCAAACGTCTGGTGATGGGCCGGTTGATTTTGTGCAAATTTTGGCGGTAGTTCATCTTCCTTTGATTGTCGGTCATTGGGATCCGGTTGGGATGGGTTGAGTTCAGGCCACTGGATGGCATCATCATCATCGAGCCACATTGAAGGTGGCACGCTAGGTTTGATGAGGATGACGAGGATGATTTCATCATACCGTTGGTTTTCTGGTAGCTTCCCAACGGATCACCATCATTCATCTGGACCGAATCGGGACCAAAATCTTTATGATGGTAGTAGTACATGTCGGACAAAAGTTTCGGTTGACCAGCTAGGTGCTCATCATTGCCATCCAAGAAATTGGTCGATGTTTTACGATTGAGACTATTTCCCCGGTTAAACACACCCACTTCGCCTCCACCTCCTCCACCTCCACCTCCACCACCACCGCGATGAATACGCAACGTGAAACGTGCTTTACTATTATCATCGGAAGAGTTGTTATCACCAACGATGGACATCTCGATTTGTTTGACACCCATTTTGAGGCTTCTTGTTTGCCGACTGGCCACCACATAGATCCGATAATAGGTGAACACCATTATGGTCAATGGACCATAGAACGAAATGATCGAGGAGAACACCAGATAACCAACATCATCAGTAAACAGGCAACGATACGGCTCCAACGGTTCCTTAAACCAGAAAAAAAAAAATTTTTAACAAACGCCTTTAGCGCCCTTCCATTTAGTAGTTTTTGGGATACTCGAACTGTCCCCATTCACAAACTCAATGCACATTTCTCCAATTCAATTTTTTTTTACTTTCTAGGTCTGAAGGGGGGGAGGGGGAAGATTATTCTAAGCAAAAAAAAAACCAGATCTAAGCAGAAAAAAAGTCGGGCCCTATTGATGTTGAAACTCTGGCGCCCAGAACCAAAAACCAGAAACAAAAAAATGGATTATTTACTAGGCCTTTTGGTAAACAAAAAAAAAAAAAAAAAGTTCCTTGGAATCCACAATTTCGATACAAAAGACAAACAAATTATCGGGCTCATCAATGTTATTAAGCTGGGCGCCATATATGAATGATAATAGCGAGAGAGATTCTCTCTTTTTCTAAGAGTGCCTGATCCAAACACTTTTTTTTTCTCTCTGTCCCATTGAGGTCGTATCAGAAGGAAAATTTTCCGGGCTTATTTGTTTGTTTGTCCAAGTGTTCCATCAGAATGAGATGTGTTATTCATATATCTCGTTCCATCACATTGTCTATGATAAGTTCTTCAAAAAAAAAACTGTGTGTTGTTGGAAGAAAATTTATTAAGCTATTAATCGATTAGCCGTTTCTTCTGTTTCATCGGTTCAAAACAACCAATAAACATCAAAGCCTAGGCCCTAGAAGCTATCATATGAAACAAGGCTCTCTGGAACTTATTTCTGGAACTATTGCTCCAAAATTTTCTAGCTATCTTCAAACGTTTCCCTTCTACAGAATCTTGAAAGAGAAGAGAGAGAGAGAGAAAGGAGTTTTGGGAGAGAAGACGAGGAAAAGATTTAGAAGAATTACTTACTTTTTGAACGGCCCGCCACCAAACAATTGCCGGAAATGAGATCAATATCGAACAAAACCAAAGCCCGATGATGAACCAGGATGCTCGGCGAGGTGTCATCCGTGACGGGTAGGTTATCGGATCGGTGATGGCCCAATAACGATCTGTTATAGAATGGAAATTTTTTTTTTTAGTCCAATGTGACTCGAATAGAATCCTCAGAATCCGTTTACCAAGAGAGATGACACACAAGTTTAGAATGCTGGCCGTACTGGCCAGTACATCGAAACTGTGCCACAGATCGCACCAATCTTGACCAAAAATCCACCATTTGTTCATCACTTCGTGTACAACCGAGAATGGCATCACGATGGCGCCAACCAAACAATCTGCCGCTGCCAATGAGGCAACAAAATAATTGGTTACCGTTCTCAGGTAACGTTCCTTGCAGATGGACAACATTGTCAGACCATTCCCGAAGACCACCACCACGCACAACAAACTGAGAATGATGGCCAGGCCAGGGTAATGAACCCGTAGATCGGGTTCCAAAATTATAGTGGTCGTTGGATTGATTCCAAAACTGTTCTCCCTTCCAACGATGAGCGAAGTCATCGAAGTAGGTTTGGTATTGAAGAATCTCGATTTGTCGACAATGGTCGTCATTTCGGTTGTCCCTTGGTCAGTGAAGCCTTTGACTGAAGAAAAATTTCGATGACCATTATCGATGCCACTGGCCGAATCATCAGAAAAAACGGAAGACTCGTTTGATGAGCGGAGCTTTTTTGTTGAGCTTTCGATATAAGTTATGGAACTTCGGTTTGTTGTTGTCGGGTATCGGGATGAGGCGTCGTTGATTTTCGCACTGTCCGCATCTTGGTCATTCAATTCGATTGTTGGTGATGAAGACAACGAATTGAGAATCATTCCGTCTATTGGAATCACTGCACTTTTATCACTGTATCGTTTTTTCCGTAGGAAATTTCCGAAGCTGGAAGAAAACTCCAGTTCAAATCGATCTAGATGATCAATTTTAATTGAGCCCTGTTCGTGGCAATTCATTGGAGTCGATATCGTTTGGTCAGTGGTTGAAATTTTTCCAAAATTTACAAACAATACAACAATAACAACAGCGGAAAAAACGATATCACTTTACAAAAAATCGAATCGTATCGATTGACTGGAACACTGGAACAATCAAAACAAGGCACTTCACCAACTTTTTCGATGAAACGATTTTTTTGATGATGATGATGGCAAGAGTGAAATGATGATGACGAGAAGGAAACTGGAAATCGATCGGAATCCTCAAGATCATGTTTGGCTGGTGGCGTCCTGTTGTTTCGATTCAATAAGATCAACGAAAAAATTGATACGGACGACATGCGCCAAATATTTTAAATCAAAGCCTTTGGTTGACGAAAATTTCATTTGAAACCAATCGATTTTAGTCGAAATTATTTGAGAATGAAAACAAACCAAATCAAATCCAAATCCAAAAGTTTCATCATCAACGTAAACAAGAGATGACCAAAACCAATGCAAAAATGTCTAAAATTCAAGAGAAAAAAATGAACAACTTTCAGAATCTAGATGAATCAAATTGTTTGACTTTGATTGCTAAAAGACAACACAAATTAAATTTAACCCTTGAAAGGCTTGAGAGAAGAGGAAAAAAAACCCATCAGACAAACAACTGGCTGATTGATTGATTGATTGTTGTTAAACACTCGCTTGAAACCCAAATGCGCCTGATGCATGATACATGATACAACCAATCAATTGTCATCAAGGGAGATTTTTCGAAATTTTGTGTTCGCTTGACGCACGCGCACACCACCCATACCACCACGCACCAGGTAATCACATCACTAAACACAAAAAAAAAACCGAATTCTTTCCCGAAAAAAAAAACTTTCTGAACAGAAAAAAAGTTTTCGGAAAAAAAGAAGAAGAAAGTTCTGGTTAGGGAAGGGAAGCACTGAGAGAGAGAGAGAGAGAGGGGGAGGGATTTCGAAAACACCTGAGAGCGAAACAAGGTTTTATTGACAACATCCAAACACCTGGATTTTTTTTTTTTGAAGAAAAGTTTTCTTTTTGTTTGATTGACATTTTGTAAGCGCCCATTGACACCACAGGTAAATTCAGAGAGAGACTTTTTGGCGGAAAAAAAGTTTTCTGGTTCGGATTTCCGATTCCAACTGAAATGAGTGGACCACTGTGTTTGGGGAGAATGGGGTGGGGGGGGGGTGTGTGTGTTTTCAACGTGTAGAACGGCGCATGTTCGAATCGAACCAATCAAAACAATAGAATTCTGATGAATTTTGGCATGGAAAGGATCAGAAATAATTATTGATCTATGGAGTCCAGAATCCTTTTAGCAGATGAATTTCAGAGAAAAAAAATTTATTTCTAATGTTTCACTAATTAACAATTGAAAATCCTAAGAATCTGGGCATTTTTCGAAAAGAAAAACAAGAAAGCGGTTTGTCTCGCTCCAAGCTCTCCTTAGAATGGATCCAGAATGTGGCGTAATACGCTTTCATTGAAAAGGCACCGACCGTATTAATAAAAACTTGATTAATTGCGTGTTGTTGTTGTTATTGGAGCTGAAATTGGTAAACTTTCTTCCATTCATTGTGTATCAAATGGCAGTGTGTGTGTGGAACTCATAACGAAAAAAAAGTTTCTCTCCTCTAAGGACTCTTGGAATCTTTTCTCTGGTTCCAAAAGTGATCCAACAACAAAAACAACAAAACAACCAAGTTAATGAGACAACTACAACAACAACAACAACAAGAAACCAGAAAATGTTCCAACAAATCTCTTTCTTTTATATCATTAGATTCTTGATCATTATTCTTATTCTTTAATATACTCGTTACGGGACCCGAATAAATGAAACTGGCAACTACATCAGATTTAGATTGATCCATAGAAACCAGCAGAGAAAAAAAGAGAGAGAGAGAGAGAGAGAAAGAAAACTCGAGTGGGAGTTGATGGCGCCCAAACAAAACACCCAAATACGTGACAAAAAATCGAAACTTAATACCCGGTCCCGAAATTGAATTCAGGTGTTTTTTTTTTTTTGAAAATTAATTCTTCATACTATTATTAAAACTAAAAAGCATTGGAACTCGGTTGGTGGAACAGAACTTGTTGGAACCCAAAGTACTCCAACTAACTCCAACAACTCCACTGTTCCAACTATGGTGGTGGAACAAAAATCCTGTTGTTAGAGAATTGGTCCGAATCGCTAGGTTTCTCTTTAGAAAAGAGATCCCGGTTTGGACACCTGGGAACCATTACATTACAGAGGAAACCTAAAATTACCGGGAACTCGGTTTCATCAAAACCGAAAAAAAAACCGTACAACAAATAATTAATGTTCCCGAAGAAAACCGAGAGAACCCGAGAGAACCAGAATCGTTTTGTTTGAAAAACCGGACAAATAGAGAGAGAGAGAGCACCATCAAACAAGAAACGATGAGATCTCAAATCATCATCATCATCAAACCAAATAATCAAGATTCTTGTTTCTTAATCGAAACAATCCATGTTCTCCTGGGAACAATCATCCCCTGGCGAAGAGGGGATTTCATTGTTTGCTTGCTCTCCCCTGGTTCATTCATAGACACTGTTCTCTTGGCGTTCTCAAGCCAGAGGAAAATTTTCTTCTTTAAATAGTCATTTGAGAGAATTCGAAAAATCCGAGAGAACCAGAGAGAGAGAGAGAGAGAGAGAGAAACCCAAACCACTGTCTCTCAAAAAAAAAGTTGTCATCTGAAAACCGAATAAAAATTTTCTGAAATATGAAATGAATCCATTTCATGGTGAACCCGAGAACCCGAAAACCAGCGAGAGAGAGAGAGAGAGAGAGAAATAATCATGGCCATTCATAGAGTACATACACATTCATTCACCACCAAAAGGGGATTCCAGTGGAATGGAAAATTTGAAAGAATAAAATTACCGTTAGATCAAGCTCCACTCCTCATCCATCCGTGATAATAATGGTTCCCGTGAAACCATGGTTTCTTTAACAACACTTCTGGTTTCAAGTACTAGACTTCTAGCTTGTCCCGGTTTTTTTCCCGAGAAAGTTGTTAGACTCTCTCTCTCTCCCGCTCTTTGGAACGTTTAATGTTCTCTTAAAAAATTTTGGATCATAAAACAAATGTTTTTTTTTTTTCGAGAATAATAATAAAATTTTTCTTTAGAATCAATAAAATTTGGAACCATTTCGAGGAGAGAGATCCAGGTTCTTGGGATACAGAGATTCAATCCATTTTGGATCCACGATGATGATGGATCTTGTGTGTGTATCTGTCCCGGGTCCCGGAACAGATTCGGGTTGAATCTGTGTGTCTCAAATTTTTTTTTTTTTTTTCATTTTTTTTGTCATTAAAAAAACATTCAACACAATTGTGTTTTAAAAACGATTGCTACTGAAAGTAGACACCTCATTTCCTGGGAGCCAATTTTAGGGAGCCACTGTTTCCAAATCGATTCGGGCCCAACAAGAGAGAGAGAGAGAGAGAGAAAGAAAGACAAAACTTATGCCAAAAAAACGATCATGGAACTAATAAATTTTTTGTTAAAAGGTTTTCTCTCTCTCTCTCTCTCACTGTTCCATTGTCCTAGTCCCTGTTTCTCTCGGGTTCCTAAAACTAAAAAGGCTTTCAAAGCAATCAAATTGGTTTCATTAAAAAAAAAGATGCCATTAAACCCTTGTTTTTAATGGGTGTTAGGACTGACACTTTTTTCGAGCCAAAAAAAAATTTCCAATTTCCCGTAGAGTTAGGAAACCCGAGGAGCCTTAGAGAGAGCCTAGCCTCAATCATCATCATCATCATCAAACTAGGGCCCGATTGATTTGATTCGAAAAGTTCTTGTCAAAATAATAAATTATTAATTTATTTAACACTCAAGATATTTAAATTTTGTTCCAATGTAAATATTTTTTTTTTTTGTGTTAAACAGAGAGACCTAGAGCGGCCCAGAGCGGCCTAAAGAGAGAGAGAGAGAAAGAGAAAGAGGATTGTTTGCTTTTCTACTTTTTTTTTTAACAAAGTCAATGATTTTAAATGAGACCTAGCTATATTCATGTTGGCGCCTTTTCATTAGTGTTTACGTTTGAATTTGTTGTTTGTTTTGGATTCTATTTGGATTCTTTCTCACTAAAGAATCCCTTCTGGTTCGACGGATTTTAATTGTATTAAAAATTATTATTATTTGTAAATTTTATTTATTAATTTTTTATACACTGTTTTACAATGATTTTGTTTTGACAAAAAAATAATAATTTGAATAATTTATTAAAATTTATTTTAGGATGGAAACCAGAAAAAAAAAAATCTCAAAACTGAAACGAACCAGAAAAACCAAATTTATTTGGTTTTCTCCCTCGGGATTCTTGATCGAACTTTTGATAGTTTGTAACTTTCTTGTTTTGTTTTCTCTCTTCTTCACTCCTCCCCCCCTCCTCTCTGCCCATCCTCTAGTATCTATCCTAGGGAACCTAGGGATTCTTTCTAGGATCTTGGATCTCTAATTCCACCACACAGAGAGAGTTTCTTGGAGAGAATCAGGAAGAAACAAAAAAATTAAAAAAAAATTAATCATCTGGTTCATTGCACCGAAACCGATGCGATGTGGTAAAGAAAAAAGAAAAAAAAAAAAATCGAAAAACAACAATCGATAATCGATTAAGTTGTTATCGTTGTATGATTGTTTCGATGTTTCCTAAACGAGCCAGAAACACGATGTTAAAAAATAATCCAATACTTTCGGCTATGGGTTTCCTGTGTCACCTGGGCTCATCTCACAATGCAATGGAGTGGCAAGTTTGATTTGCCTTTCGATTTCAGCCCAAAAAAAAACAAACACACACACTGACACTAGAACAAATCACCATGTTTGAGTAGGACCCAGGGGGCTGGATGCCCTAGTGGCACCCGGGACAGGGTGTATTGACGCGTATTTTTTCCTCCTCCTTTTCTTCTTCTTGATATTATTTATTTATTCGAACCATAAAAATAATAGATGAATGTGATTCACATTTTTTTCACAACCCTCCCCCTCTTCACCTGCGTGCAGCAGCCCCTCACTGTTTTTGAAGGAAAAAAAATTCACAAATACAGTGACGAATTTTTTCAAGAGAAGGGAAGGAGGGCACGTTCCCGAGAGAAGGGGGGAGGAGAACATTGTTCCGAGATGTTTTTTTTATTAGAGAACTTTATTTCAGTTTTGTGGTGGTTTGAGAATAATAAAAGAAAATTTTTGTTTCTGGAACAATTCATCTCTTGGATCTTGGATATTTATTGGTGCCAAGAATTTGAGAAATTTTGGTCTTGTGTGGAAGATATTTTGACGTAAATTTTTTTTACTTTAAAAACTCATTTTCGCCAATAAAACCACAAGAAATGAGTTTTGAAGTTTTCCTCACAAAAGAAAAAATCCAATTTTCTGAATTCCACAAGAAACAACAACAACGCATGCGCATTAAAATAATTTGAATTGGGTCTCTCAGGAGATGTCAAAAAAATGGTGCTAACCCGTTCGAACGAAAAAATCAATGTGTTCGTCAACCGTCATTGTTCTCCCATACTCCCATCCAATACCAAAGACCAGGAAAATTTTAAAAGAGAGGGTGTTGAAGAGGAGTAGAGAAACTTTCTGAGAAATTTTCTATCAAGTAACAAAAGTTTTTCGTTTCCAGAAATTTTCTTTTTTTGTGATACGATTTCGAACATTTGCATTGCAATCGGATTCAAATCAATCAATCAATCAATTTGAAATTCCGAGACTAAAAAAAACAGAAAAATCCGAATAATAATTTGAATTCGGACTGTCACGTTCATTATGAATGGCAACGCGTCAAAAAGTTAATGAATTTTTCGATTGATTTTGTTCGATATCATTCTATTCAATGAGACGGTGTCATTCATTCATTTATTCACCGGGGAAGGGAGGGAGATTGGAACACTGGAGGAGAGGGGGCATGAGAATCGAGAAAATCGAAAATTCTGGAATTTGGTCTCTTCAAGATGGATCAATGAGCAACAACAACAATGGAAACGATTCTCTGCCCAAGGCACAATATGAACACGATGAACATGATGATCGAACTATTTTCGTTCCCTCCATATAGGACGGAACCAGGTAACCATTGTTAATGTAACTGGCATCATTTTTCTAATAATTTCTTGAATAGAAAAAACTGAGAACAAAATTTTTTTTTGCATTTCAAACGGTTTTTTTTCCTCTCCGAGAAGAGGGGAAAGCACACACTCAAATGGGGAAGAGGGAAGAGAAAAACAAATTTAATTTAAAATTTTCGCAAATCAAAAACATTCCAAAAAACAAGATCCAAAGCAAAACAATCAGAAAAAAATTTTGTCATCTCATCAAATTACCCGAACCCAAGAAACCTGGAACCAAATTTTACTCTCTCTCTCTCTCTCTCTCTCTCTCTCTCTCTCTCTCTCTCTCTCTCTCTCTCTCTCTCTCTCTCTCTCTCTCTCTCTCTCTCTCTCTCTCTCTCTCTCTCTCTCTCTCTCTCTCTCTCTCTCTCTCTCTCTCTCTCTCTCTCTCTCTCTCTCTCTCTCTCTCTCTCTCTCTCTCTCTCTCTCTCTCTCTCTCTCTCTCTCTCTCTCTCTCTCTCTCTCTCTCTCTCTCTCTCTCTCTCTCTCTCCTCTCTCTCTCTCTCTCTCTCTCTCTCTCTCTCTCTCTCTCTCTCTCTCTCTCTCTCTCTCTCTCTCTCTCTCTCTCTCTCTCTCTCTCTCTCTCTCTCTCTCTCTCTCTCTCTCTCTCTCTCGGTCTCTCTCAATTAGTTTTCCGGTAATTCGGGTTTTTTCTTTCTGCCGTTGTCTGGTTGTCATTCAGGGAACACACACAATTTAAAGAGAAAAAATTCCGGCCGTTTTTGGTTTGAACGTGGTTCAGTTTCCCAGATGGAATCCGGCCTCTTGGAACAGTTTGAAACCCGAACACCTCGCCGAAATGGTTCGCCCGGGTATTCTCTCTTTTTGGAATCTAGGCAGAATTTTGTTGAAAATCGAAAGTAATTATTATCCCTATTCATCATTAACTTGTAATTAATTTTAATTTTAATTAAATGTTTTTTTTTTTCTTCTAGTTTTAAATCTATTTTCAATTTATTTTCATGAGAAAGAAAGGGTGTTCCAAAATTTTTCAAAAAATTTCAGAAGAATGAGGATTTCTAGGAGAAACGAATCCGTATCGGTCTAATCGGTTCGAGATTGAGAACGCGGGACCCGGGATTTTTTTAGGTTCTTCTAGATTCTCGAAGTGTGTTCCATGGAGAGACCATTCACACAATGTAAACGTTTACTAAACTTTTGACGAATGACAATCAAGATAGATGAAAGAAAACCCAATTTTTCGATTTTTTTTTTTCATTGGAGCTTTCTGGAACCAACTGGAACTTGATGGCTGAGACAACACGCAAACCAAAAACCAAACCAAACCAAAAAACCTAAGGAAATTGATTTTCGTGACCAAAAAAAAAAAAAAAAATCGGGTCTCGTTCAAAACCAAAAAGCGAAAAAAAACTTTAATCAAAAATCCAGTTTTGTTTTTTAATAAAAAACAAAAAAATCTGGTTCTCAATCAACGAGAGATCTTATTAGGTTACCAGGATCCTAGGATCCTACCAGTTCCTCACCACCACAACCAGAAAAATTTTCTGAATCCTGGACACACACCATCCTTGGGGACCACAGTTTCATTAGGAACCCAATTTTTTCAATTGAGAAGAACAAACAAACATTTCAATCATCAGGCCATGTAACCTCAACCGATTTGAAATCAAATCGAGAGAGCAGAGAGAGAGAGAGAGAGAGAGAGAGAGAGAGAGAGAGAGAGAGAGAGAGAGAGAGAGAGAGAGAGAGAGAGAGAGAGAGAGAGAGAGAGAGAGAGAGACAGAGAGAGAGAGAGAGAGAGAGAGAGAGCAGAACAGAGTTTCCGAGACAATCAACACACACACACACAATAGTTCGGATTTAGGGAACCAAGGATCCAGGGATTTTTGGGGAACCATTCTCTTTGGGTCCGTCAATGGGTCCCAGCGAGGAAACTCTGTGATTAAATCGATTTTTCCCTTCTCTCACTTTGTTTTAATCAATTTAATTTATTGAATTTTTTTTTTTTCGAAAAAAAATTTATTAAACTTTTTTTCTCAGAGAAAGAAGAAACATCGATTGAAACATCGATATCAAAACAAAAAATCTCAAAGTTTAATTTCCTGGAGCCAGTGGAGCCAGAGAAGAATCCTAGAACAGAGTTTTTTTTTTTTAAAGATTTTCGAAAAAAAAAACATTTATTAATTTTAATTAGATTTCTTGAGGAAAAGATTTCTCTTTTTTTTGAAGGAATCTCCCCGAGAGAATCGGGTTGAGATCCGGGCGTCGGGTCTTATCTGGAAGAAGTCGGACAGCGTTGACAACACACACACAAGCAAATCTATTAAACTGGTTTGTTCTTAGGAATTCAGTGTGTGTGTGTGTACTCACTGTTTTTAAGAGATCAACGGTTGGGGAACCCTGTTGGGTTCCAGAACCAAAGCCCAAAGTTTTTTTTTTATATTAGTTGTTTTTATTATTTGTTCCAATTTATTAGAAAAAATCCGTCATAAACGACGTTCGTTAATACATCGGATCATCAAACAACTAAACTGTTTGCTCATCTGCCATCATTCTAACCCGTGATCGGGTCCGAGTTTTTGCCAGCCTATCACCAAATAGATAAATGGTTCGGGCCGAAAACGGCTGATCGGGAATGGTCCGGGAACATCGACCGACATTTCCAACGGGGTTAACAACCAAATCGGGCAACTCTATTAATTTTAATGGCATCCATTGCATAGAATTATTAGATCGTTAGAAAAACAAAAAACATCGAACACCATCGATGAACAGGGTGTTCCATTACAAACAAACAAACAAACATCGATACATCGATAAAATCGAATCTAATCGGCCGAAAAAAAAACTATCGATTAAGCGGCCCTTGTTCTGGTCTTGATGGGCCTTGAATTGAATTGGGATATTAAAAAAAAAACAAAATTCTTTATAATTTATGCAACGATGATGATACGATAATGATGCTGTTCATATAGGATGTGTTCTATTCCTTTGGAACATCCACATCTCAAATATTATTAATATTCCATTCAGAGAATGGAATTCAATTTGTTTAATGAGAAAACACATCAGCTTGAACAAACAAGGGCCTTGGTGTTTTTTGATGTTGTTGATCATCGATTCATTTTTTCAGTCTAAACTGGAACAAAACGAGTCGAAAAGAATGTCAATCATCTTGTTTTGTTTGATCTCCGTGATAATTAAAAGAGAATTAATTTCTTGTAATTGAATTAATTCGTTACAATGAAAATGAAAATTACTCGTAGTGTGTGTGTGTGTGCATAATGATAAGATGCATGATGCATGATATGCATTCCAATTGGAACAAAATGAAAACTTACCCGAGAAAAAATTCTTAAAAAAAACAACAAGATGGATCTTTTCTGGGATGAAAGGTTCCCGGAACAGGACCGGTCTATTCGGAATTAAAAAAAAGTTCTCTCTGCTGCTAGAGAGAATTTTTTTTGACTCTTTGATCTTTGTTTTGTTGGAACGTTTGTTGTTGGAGCGTTTTGTTGTTGGATCGTTTTGTTGTTGGATCGTTTTGTTGTTGGACAAGCTGTTGTTTGTTGGTATTTTAGTTGTTCAAGCCCAAAAAATTTGATTTGTCAATTTGTCAACACTTGACATCACTGACCATATCTGAGAACAAACTTAATTTAATCTCGAAAGTTCTGATAAATTCGGGAAACCTTCCCAGAAAGAAAGAAAATTTTTTTTGGAACACAACACACCCACAACACACCCACATTGAAGAAATAAAAAAAACAAGCCAAAAAAAAAAATCCTGGTTGTTTGGTTGTTGGATTCTGAACGCTGACTGAACAAACGCTCACCAAATCATTTTCATGAGTCTCTTTTCATTTGTCTCCGACAAACGTCGGCCCTAGAACAAGAACTCTAGAAAAAAAAAAAAATAAATGATCTTTGGCTCCATTCACAAATCATTTTCTCATCGAGAGTCTTTTTTTTCTCCAGCCATTGAGAAATAGGCGCCAGAAAAGTTTGGCGCCTCATTCGAGAAAAAAATGGTTCCAAACAGCCCAAAATCTATTTAACACGGTCTTTCTTTCTTCACAAGTGGGGAAAGAAGCTGAAAGGGGAAGTGAAAAATCTGAGTGTCGATTTGAACAACAGTACCAGTTGTGTTTCATTCATGTGAATTTGGCGCGCATTCTCGTTCAAGTTTCTAATTTGTTAAGACTTTTTTCTCACCGCCAGATGTCACCAGTGTTTCTCAGATTTTTTTTTTTTTTTTTTTTTTTGAAAAAAAACGTTCGAAACAAGCAGCGATTGACCCTGAGGGTCCGATGATTGAAAGTTAATTTTAACTTTTTTTCTCTGATGGTCAAATGATTGGGACGAGACAGAAAGTTTCGTTCCTCTCCTCACCGTCTCAGTGAACTTTTTTGAAGAAGAAAAGATTCTGTCTGGTTGATAAAGTTTTAAATTTAACTTTTCGGAACACATCAAATGTACCACGGAGAGATTGGTATCGGATACGGCATCCTCCTCCTAATCGGAAAAACCTTGACAGTCGAACAACCGAGGCTAGCAGTAACACCTAGCGGTGGTCATTTATCTGGTCACTAATCAAAGTGGTGACATTCGAGTTTCTATTTCGAGAAAATTTGAACATCAGATATTTTGATTTTTCTGAATTCTGAATCCCCACCTAGATAATATCCCGAGGAAGCAGATCTAGCCAGAACTATGGATCCCAACCTTTGAACTTTCTTGCGAATGAAAAAAAAAAAATTTAATTCTTCCGTTGAGAGTTTGACCGATCGGTCAAAGGTCGATAACCGATTAGTTTAGGCTTACATCGAATTTAAAAAAAAAAAAACCCGGATTTAATTTCACTAAAAATATCGAAACCGAACGTCGTCCATAAAAAACGTACGGATTTTTTTTTTACGATATGTTTTATTTGAGAAATTAGAAAACTTTGAAAATTACTAATCCTTGTAGATTAGTAAAATTAGTACATCACGACATATGTGTGTGTGTGTGTGTGTTATGGTGTTTGAAAAACATTTTTTAAAGATGTTGTTCCAGTTTTTTTATGATGATGCTCCATTAACACGTCCACTGTGAACAATTAAAAAAAAAATCGTTTCTCAAATTAATCTCTCGATTAATATTTAATAACAAACAAACAAACAAACAAAATTATTTCCTCAAATCTATTGCACACTTCCCATTACAGGGTGCTTGATTCCTGGAACAACACTTTCTGTGTTGCTACGAAACAAGCACTCTGTTTTCGGGATTTCAAATTATCACAACAACAATCTCTCATCTTCAATAGGAATTGATTGATCGATTCAATTTGCGAATTGCGCCCTGTCGAAATCGGTTAATTCGAAAAAACTTGAACAGGTAGGCAACTATCGGGAGAAGAAGAAGAAGTGGAAAAAATCGAAAAAAAAAGAACAAATCTTTTCGATGATCGATGTATCCCATTTTTTTTTGTTTTCAAAAATAATCGATTAATCGATTATTATTACCTGGGATACTTTCAACGTTTTGATTTATTTTCTCCTCTATATGATTAATGTTTTGTTTTCTTGTTTGTTGATCGAGGTGTTGATGACTAAGATTGACTGACCGAAGCTGCCTTCGGAAGCCATTTAAACATGGGTTTCATTTTTGAAGCAATACCCGAAACGGAAAATGTTTTTCGGGTTTTTTTTTCCTTTAATAGAATTAAATTGGAAATTCAGATCGAGGTTGATTGATGATGATGATGACCGGTGGGAAGATGAACCGTTTGGTGATTTGATTGGAGCCACCACCACCATCATTAACGGGACTATAACCGGATTGTTTTTTGCTGTTCTTATTTCGGGATGAAGGCTTCTAATATCGGGTGTTTGCTTTCCCGACTTCTAAATTTAGAAGATCGAAATCGAAGACGATAACGAAACGAAAGAGAAAACAAAATCTAATCGAAAGTCCATTTCCACAAAGAGAAAACCGAGAGCCGCCAAAAATGACCTGTGACATGAAGGGAGAGAGAGAGAGGGAGGAGTGAAATCATGGTGTTTTTGTATGGCCCTCATTTCCATAATCATCCCCCCCCCATCTCTTGGAATTGACTTTGATATTTTTGGGTATTTTCTCTTCTAAGCAATGATCAATAATGACATGAAGGATAACGACTGGAGGGGGATGCTATTTTTGAGAAAAATGATCAGACACCATTTTCAGCCATTTTCTCAAGATTTTTGTTTTTTTTTTGTTTTTCGTGAACACCTTGTACTCACCTTATATTCGAAAAAAAAGTATTTTGCTCTTCTTTTTCCTAAAGAAATTTATTTTTAAAACAAGAGAATCAATATATCAATAGAATCCTCCATAAACATCATCTCAAATGATGGGAAAAAATGACATGAAACTGAGGATGTGACATGCGTGACATGACATGACGTGACGTGACACGACGAGATTCTAAAAAAAATGAAGATTAACTGTTAAGCGCCATTATGTTGTCGTTAAAGAAAACAGTCAGCACAAATTGGCCTGACTGAAATCATTACAGGGTGCTGCTGTTGTTGTTGTTGTTGTTCTTTTCTGTCGCTCTATTCTGTCGGTGTCCGCACTTTTAACCACAGGACTTATAATCACGGTACTTTTAACCACGAACTTTTAAACACACAGACTTTTAAACACGCAGACTTATAAACACGGAGACTTATAAACACGCAGACTTATGAACACACAGACTTATAAACACGCAGACTTATAAACACACAGACTTTTAAACACAAATAGCATTTTCAAAAAAGCAGGCTATTTTAACGAACCTAGCTGTAAAATCAAATATGTACGTGTCAAGTATTATACTTTTCTACTGCACTAATACAATGCAAATCACTCCGCTTAATAGAATCAAAAATTAATCCTTTTGACCCGATTTTGAATTTTTGTTAAATTTTAAAGATAAAAATTTTTAGTTTTTCAATTATCAGAGTACTGTAAAATTTTATTTAAAAATGTTATTGATAAGATAATCGAACCAATGTCTGCAAGTATTGGACCCCGTTCGAAGAGTATTGGTTGACTGCTCGCGAAATTTGATCCTTGAGCAGGCAGTATTTTTTTTTTGGTGGCTGACTCGAGCCTGAAATGCCATGAAAAAAGTCGAGCTTCTGTTTTTGAATGTCTTTTGAAATTCCATCTAGGAACTTCCATATTGTTGGATGGTGGCATTGAAATATGGAACTCAAACCGTAGTGCCACCCTTCTACGGCATTAGTCGTCCTAGCGACTCCATTAAGCGATGACTCGTATTGGTTCCATTTCTTGATTGGGAACAATGCCGGGTGATAGCTTAAGCGCCGACCGACCTTCCGCCGCCCACAAATATAAGTTTGTTTGAAATATGAAATCAAACTAGGCATTTGAGAATGAAGATCGCTTATTTGGTTCGAAAGTTCTTCAAAAACTTCGGCGACATCGTTTTCGGGTACCATAGCCAGGGCTGGTAAGCATTGAATTGCGACACGAATTTCGCGGTCGTCTTCATATTCTTTTTTTAAGCCGATTTCGTTTACTTTCCTTAAAACACTTTGGCTCAAATGAAAATAGCAGCCAGAAACAGTTGCCTCTGGAAACGCTAGCTCAAAAGCGTTCATGGCCGCTTTCTCGAAATCGACCAAGATTCTTTCAGGTTTTGCGTCCGGAATCAGCTCTTTCAGTTTTTCGAGAACAAATTTATATGTTGATTGAGTTTTGTTGGTTATAAGGCAATAAATACCAACCGGGTTATTACCTAGGATCAACAAAAAAAAACTGTGTTTTAGTGTTCAAATTCAGTTTCTGTTTGAATAATTACCTGGGACCAACTCAAAATGTATTGAATAAAGCTGGAAGAAAATACTAGGAACGACTTTGAATGTTCCATCGGCTAACCAAAGCTTGGCTTTGGACAGTCCATCTAATAAGTTTTGATCACCAAGTATTATCACACGCTGTTCATCGTTTGTTGAGTCGGATAAAACAAGTTTTTGATATTTCGGTGGCATTTCAAAATTAGTGTCCGAAGGAGCTGGGGGCAAAATTGAATTTTGATCTTGAGTTTCCAAACATTTTCTATGGCGTCGAAGAGTTTTTGTAAGAGTTGCTCGTTTTGGTAGAGCTTGAATAATGTGATGGAGAGCATTACTGGCGATGCAAAATGTATCAATCTTATAAATGCAAAGCTCATATGAAGACATTAGAAAATCGCTTCATGGGAACAGAAAATCCTGAGCACAATCATCAAGGAAATATTTCCAAGTCGTTGGCTCACATTGCTGTCAATGAGATGAAATTAAAAATGAGCGAAACATCAATTACTCCTTCAGCTTCAATAGGAGCCATAATGACTAAACTCGAAGATCACATTATTCAAGCTCTACCAAAACGAGCAACTCTTACAAAAACTCTTCGACGCCATAGAAAATGTTTGGAAACTCAAGATCAAAATTCAATTTTGCCCCCAGCTCCTTCGGACACTAATTTTGAAATGCCACCGAAATATCAAAAACTTGTTTTATCCGACTCAACAAACGATGAACAGCGTGTGATAATACTTGGTGATCAAAACTTATTAGATGGACTGTCCAAAGCCAAGCTTTGGTTAGCCGATGGAACATTCAAAGTCGTTCCTAGTATTTTCTTCCAGCTTTATTCAATACATTTTGAGTTGGTCCCAGGTAATTATTCAAACAGAAACTGAATTTGAACACTAAAACACAGTTTTTTTTTGTTGATCCTAGGTAATAACCCGGTTGGTATTTATTGCCTTATAACCAACAAAACTCAATCAACATATAAATTTGTTCTCGAAAAACTGAAAGAGCTGATTCCGGACGCAAAACCTGAAAGAATCTTGGTCGATTTCGAGAAAGCGGCCATGAACGCTTTTGAGCTAGCGTTTCCAGAGGCAACTGTTTCTGGCTGCTATTTTCATTTGAGCCAAAGTGTTTTAAGGAAAGTAAACGAAATCGGCTTAAAAAAAGAATATGAAGACGACCGCGAAATTCGTGTCGCAATTCAATGCTTACCAGCCCTGGCTATGGTACCCGAAAACGATGTCGCCGAAGTTTTTGAAGAACTTTCGAACAAATAAGCGATCTTCATTCTCAAATGCCTAGTTTGATTTCATATTTCAAACAAACTTATATTTGTGGGCGGCGGAAGGTCGGTCGGCGCTTAAGCTATCACCCGGCATTGTTCCCAATCAAGAAATGGAACCAATACGAGTCATCGCTTAATGGAGTCGCTAGGACGACTAATGCCGTAGAAGGGTGGCACTACGGTTTGAGTTCCATATTTCAATGCCACCATCCAACAATATGGAAGTTCCTAGATGGAATTTCAAAAGACATTCAAAAACAGAAGCTCGACTTTTTTCATGGCATTTCAGGCTCGAGTCAGCCACCAAAAAAAAAATACTGCCTGCTCAAGGATCAAATTTCGCGAGCAGTCAACCAATACTCTTCGAACGGGGTCCAATACTTGCAGACATTGGTTCGATTATCTTATCAATAACATTTTTAAATAAAATTTTACAGTACTCTGATAATTGAAAAACTAAAAATTTTTATCTTTAAAATTTAACAAAAATTCAAAATCGGGTCAAAAAGGATTAATTTTTGATTCTATTAAGCGGAGTGATTTGCATTGTATTAGTGCAGTAGAAAAGTATAATACTTGACACGTACATATTTGATTTACAGCTAGGTTCGTTAAAATAGCCTGCTTTTTTGAAAATGCTATTTGTGTTTAAAAGTCTGTGTGTTTATAAGTCTGCGTGTTTATAAGTCTGTGTGTTCATAAGTCTGCGTGTTTATAAGTCTCCGTGTTTATAAGTCTGCGTGTTTAAAAGTCTGTGTGTTTAAAAGTTCGTGGTTAAAAGTACCGTGATTATAAGTCCTGTGGTTAAAAGCCCTAGAACCATTCTGTCATCTTTGCATTTTATTTTGTCACTTTGTTGTTATCCCAGCGAAAACTTACCTTTGAACCGAAAACTAACAAAGCCAAAACATTGACATTGGCCATGAGGCCAATGACAATAGCGAACCTATTCTTTTGTTCGATTTTATTGTGTGTTCCAAGAAGTTCCAAAAAAATTTTTTTCTTTAAAAAAAAAAATTCAAAGAAGACGATTTGAATCATTATGTTGTTGAATTCAATTTGACAACAATCAGATGATCTGTGTGTCTGTCTGTGTGTGTGCGTGTTATTATTCTATCAATGACAAAGAAGAAAGAGAAAAAGACGAAACAGAACAAACACCATTTGATTGGTGAAATGGTCAAAACAATCAAACAGAGACACACTCTGTGTGTTTGTATTGTAATTTATTTTTTTAAAAAATTATCCGATCAAATCATTTATTGATCAGATAATTTGATCAGTCCAGTGATTGTTGTCCAGCAACACACTACACAAACGAAAATCCTATTCATTAAGTTCAATGGAAAAAAATTGGTGGTCAATCTACACGGATTTGTTGTTGTAGGTGAAAGTGTCCAGGGAAAGTGGGGGAAGGCACTCCCGGTCACCAAATGTCACACAGATTTCCCCTCCTCTCTCTCTCTCTCCTTATTGGGGGGCGTTTTTTTTCTCGATCAAAGAGACCGTTAGATAGATAAAACTGAAAGCCGATCAGAGTAATATCTTTGTGTTGGGGCTTTTCGAAACAATCGATTGTTTCGAAAAAAAGGTTCGATTTTTGATTGACTTGCGAACAACATTTTTTCTTCTTCTCTATCTATCTCTTCGAAAATAAATAATCTCATTTTTTATTATTATCATTATTTGTCTTTCCAAAGATCAAGTGATAACTGCGGCGGCCATGTCTTTCTAGAAAATTGTTATCACGATGATTTCATCTGAAAATTCGATATCGGTATATTTCGATATATGTTTCTCTCTCTCTCTGAACGATGACGACGATGATTTGGAGAAACAAAATCGAAACTATCCTTCCAGGATAATTACTGGCATCGAGAGAGAGAGAGAGAGAGGTCTCATTCAGATATGTTGTAACAAATGTTGTTGTTGTTTTTGGAGTTTCTCAAAATTAATTTCGAAAGCAATTACACTAAAAATAATAAATAACAACAATAATAGAAATTAATTTGTAATTTGATTGTAATTTTTTTTTTTTTTGAAACAACAAAATTACAAAATAATCGAATAAATAGAAACAAAACAATCATTGTGTTGTTTAGTTAGCATGCGTTTTTCGAGTTCAAGTGAAGTTTTTTTTTTACGAAGAAAATCTCATCGAATCTTTGCTGTCTGCCAGTCTGCTGTTCATAAAAAGTTCATCGATGATTAAGATAATGCATTCCCCCCTCGCCTCATGCTCGTTTTTCTCCCAGCTAATATACTTCCCATTCTATTTTGTCATCTCTCTTGTGGATTTTTGACAGAGAAAGTGAAACACTGTCAACGAGACGAGACCAGATCGAATGATTGGAGCAGAAAACTTTTAAAAATATTGTTTCAGTATTTTTAGTTTTAGTATCGATCAATCAATCAATCAATCGATCAATCGATGATTTCTTGATTTCGAAATCATCATCTTTCCAATTTTTGTTTTTTTTCTCGTAACGAGCCGTAACGTCATTTATGGGAAGCCATCACTTCAATCTAACAGTTGATAAAAATTCATTTTTTTTCAAAAAAAAATATTTAAAAAAATTGCCCAGTGTAATCGAATGAAGAAAAAATCCACAAAGTTTGTTACTGAGAATAGAAATTCAATTTTTTGGAGTGGAGAGAATACTGAAAATTTAATTACCAATTAAATTAATCAATGATTGCCCCCTGATTATATTTGTTTGTTTGAGGAACGAAAAAAAAAGTTTAATAGAATTATTTCATTGATGAAAAAAAAACAAGCAGATGATCAACATGATAATTAAATTAATTATTTCTATAATTAATAGACTAATTATATAGATTACAATTTTTCACTGTTCAAACAATAACTAAAAGTTTTTATGTCTTGTGGGCTTTCTTTAGGAATGGTAGTTCATTTTTAAAAGATGGCTGCCATCAGATCTTATCATCTGAACTGTTTGTTTGAAGAAAGAAAACAAACAAAATGGCGAGTTTTTTAAAGAGCTCTCCATAAATACCGGTATCTAATGATCATCATCATCATCATCATTTAGATGTCGAAAATGGATAAATGGTTCTAAATAGTCCAATCCATTTTTTTTAAAAGATAAAGAAATTATCCAATTTATTTATTTACTTATACAAAGATTATTTTTTTAATGATGGGGAATCTAGTTATGAAATGAACCTTCCTCCCTCCTATTCTTTTCATTTTTCCCGCCACGAGAGCGCATGCGTAGGTTCAATCCAATTTTACTTTTAATTTCAAAAAAAAAATGGCGGCCGTTTTCAAGAAAGCCCCTACACTGTTGTTTGGTGCTTTGCCAACCTGTTGGCTTGAGATGGCTTGTCAATGGAGATGGAGTCTTCAGTTTTTCATTTTTTTTTTGATGGAAATAGTTTATCCGAACTATTCGGTAATAAAACAGAAAAAGGAAAAGCATAAAGTTCACAAGTGACATGACATAATACTGTCAGATTCGATGCGCATGCGTACAAAATTTTTCCAATTTCAATCAATCAATCAACCTAAATTACATTTTTTATTAATATTATTTTTAAAGAAAATATTGAACATCTTGAATGGTTGTCGTCAACAAACCGAACAACATCAACAAAAAAAAAATTATTTATAGATTTTTCTACCCCCTGCCTGCCCCCTTCTTATTGGATTTTGTTCTTCTGCAATTGAAGAGATAACTGGTTTTTAAGATGTAAGAAAAATGACGGCGACGACCAAGACAACAACAACAACATGAAAAGATCAAAATAATCGTTTTGCTCTCCTTCATGTTGTTGTTGTTGTTGTCCTATTCAAATATGACGTTCGGTTTTTTTTCAAATAATTTTATTGTTGTCGTTTTTGAATAGAATAAATTTACAAGCCTCGAAATCATCATCATCATCATCATAATAATGGAATGATGATGATAGAAAACATCACGTCATCAACTCTCGTGTGTGTGTGTGCGCTGAACACAAATGCCGTTACAACAATACAATTGAATTTACAGAGATGAACAATCGAGAGCCATAATAATAATAATAGAAAAAAATATTATTATTTCACAGTTATCTAAAACAGTTTATCATCATCATTGTTGTTGTTGTTGTTGTTGTTATCAGATAAAAATAATTTCAAATAATTAGACGTTAATATGGACGAATAATATTATTTATGAAGCACGACGCATGCGCAAAAAAATTTAGTTGATTTTTTCGAAACAAAATAAAAAAGAAAAAGAAAATATATAATTACAGTTAACTTGATTTTATTATAATTTTCATTCCCCTGTCTTCATCATCATCATCATCATCGTCATGAATCACAATGTTTATGGAGGGATAGGATTTTTGTTTTTGCCAATATGGCCGACAAACTGGCGAACAATCTTTAGAGATAAGATAAGCGAGAGGTTTGTTTGTTTTTTTGTTCGAAAAAAACTTTTAATTTCTGAAGAAATTTTGTTCCGGTTTTTGTTTTTGTAATCAATTGGAAATGATGCTCGATTAAGGGTTAATTTTTTTTTGAGAAAAAAAACAAAAAAATTAACACGATTTAACAAAAAAGTTCGAAAAAACGGGAAGTTTTTTTTGAACCGAAGAAAAATATATTGAACCTATTCAAGTGTTAAATGACGATGATGGGTTAATTCGAAGCAAAGGGATAAAAGCACGGTCAACACTTCTCTCGGTTATCTCTCTTCCGATTAACCCTGAGCAAACGAAGTATTTCAAACCCCAAATAATTGAGGATGAAACAAACTCTATGGAAATCTCTTGATCTTTTGTTGCAATGCGATTTCAGTGTGAAGGTGTGTCGGTCGAAGAACGAGATTGAAACGATTTTATCTCTTATCTCAAGAGCTTTAATGGAATGGAGTAAATGACTTCTCGTAGATGACGTAACCTTTTAATCATGATAAAAAATTCGATGAGAATTTCTCCTCGAATCAGGAAAAAATCGATTAATTCGAGAGCGAAAAAAAAAGAAGAAAAGTTTCACGCACTCGAACACAAAGGAACATTATTGGTAAATGAATTGGATTATCGAAACACACACACAAAAAAACAATGAATAATTTTTGAGTAGGTCACGCTCATAAATGAAGTAACATCAAAACTCTTCCGTCAAGTGCCTTCGAGCGTCCATTTTTTTAAAATGAAAGTGTTTCTGACTACGTCACCGAGAATTCACATTTGGGGTAGCGATGAGAAAAAAAAACTGTGATAGCGCCCAACTTCAATCAAACCTTTGGAAACCGATGGAAAACAACCACTGACTGCGCATCGTCGTTTCGAACCTCAAGAAAACAGGAGGAGATTTTTATCGAATTTTTGAATATTCATTTATTTTGAAAAAACAAACTTTCTGAGTCTATTAAATAGTTTTGAATAAATTTTAAAAGATGTGATCGATGATAACATTAACCGGTTTTTTTGAACCAAAGTGGGTTATTGTTAGAATTGTCAATTACATCAGCCCTGTAGTACCGGTGTATTTTTTAAATAAATATTGCAAATTTAGAAATGGAAACACACAAACCAATTCAAATAAAATTTGAATGATGGCTGCCTGGAGATATCAGTAGATGACATCACGCGAACACACACACACAAACAGTGTTACAAGGCTGAAACAATAAAACAACAAGCCATTGTCAACAAGTTTCATTAGTCGAATGGTTATTGGATTGTATCGATGAGAGCTATTGACCAATAACATTATTCACCATCATCATCATTATCATTATATCTGAATAAATCCAATGATCGTAACCATTCGGAATGCGCATGCGCGTTAAAAATTTTTTTTAAAACTAGATCAAATTGATTGAAATCAGTGTCTGTGAATTCGAGGGGAGAGTGTGCCGCATCACACTTTCAACCTCGAATTGTAGTGCATCTCGCTTGAGCACGTGGTTTGATTAATCAAACTAATTTTGCGATAATTCGAAAAAAATTGTTCAATTCTTGTTCAATTAATGGAACAACAATAGAATTTGGATCACCATAAATAGCAGGTAGGCTCCAATACCATTACTATCGAAAAGAAAAACAACTTTTCATCAAACCATGAGACCAATTGAAAAATTGTTTTATTTTGGGACCTTTGCCGTCCTAACTTACTACTTCTTGAAGCTTTTCTTGAAGACAAGCCTAAGAACCAAGATGTTAGTTCTAATCTTAATTTTATCTGCATACATCGCCATTTCGATGTTTATTTCATGGATTTTGAGAAAAAGAAGAGAAGGACGAAACCGAGACCTTGCTCGGCTCGAGGATCGTTACTACGGATTTCGGGGCTTTCCGGACTTCCCGTACTAGAATTTCTCTATTTGGATTCGGAGCCTTTGGCTGAGAAAATACAATTTTTTTCTCCTAATTTGTTTTAAATTGATTGAAAACACTCACTGAGTGTAATTCTGTTGTAATTCAATAAAAAGTTTTTTATTACAAAAAAATATTCGTTTTGATTCGATTAAAAAGAATTGTATTGTATTGGGGGCGGAGACTATCTTCAATATATTTCCTCAAAAATAGTTTCGAAAACCTCTCTGAGGGTAGATTGGGACTAATATTCCGCTTCATTTGAAGGAGGAGCGTTTTAGTCTTATACCGCTCTTATAATCGCGAAAACCTTTATACGCTAATCATGATAGGATTCTTTATTATCATTCGGGAAAAAACTTAAATTTTTTTATAATAGAATTTTAAGGTGGAGGAAATGAAATCACAAATTACAGCAACAAAAATGATGGAAATGATGGATGTGGGATGATAATGGTGACCAAAAAAACAAAAGGGGGCAGTTGTTGGTACGTCTTCTATGTACAGTATATCGATTTTGTTTGTTTTTTTTTGGTTGAGCCTTCATTTTGTTGATCAGAAAGTTTTGAGTGAAAGTGGAGAGTTCAGCCATTGGTACTGTAGACGATCTCATCCGATTTGAAGCTTTCACTATCGATGGCCGAATCGTTTTCATCATCGTTGTCACCCTCGTCGTCGTCATCATCGTTTTGGCCATTGGAGAGTTTGTTGCCTTTTTTTAGGCTCATCATTTGTTCGATGTCATCGTCCTCGATCGAGATGCTCGACATCTCACCAAAATCATCGACCAACTCGTCCTCGTCGATTTTGTCGAACAGTTTGGACAGTTCCCGTTCCTCCTCCTCTTCACGTTCGGAGTCTTCGAAGATGGCCATCAGTTTTGGTGCGCTTCGAGATCGTTCGATTGGTTGCCTAAAATTGGCCATACCCTTGACTAGAAGTTGTTTACGCAACGGAATCTCCATCAACGAGTTTTGGGCTTTCTGTCGAAGCATCTTCTCTCGAAGAAACTCTTTCAATGCCATCGAAAGACGTTCTTCGAGCAGTTTGGACATACGCCGAGCGATCTCCTCCTTTTGGCACAGAACGGCATGACACCGTAGTTCTGGTTTACCACGTCGGCCAACATGCCGATACACCCAGCAAAAAACCTTCGGATGATTGGACTTCCAACAGCAGAAAGTTATCCGATTGGCCCAATACTCGGTCAAACCAAACTGTTTGGTCTCGGCTTTCAAACCAGAATTACAAATGGTCAAACGCATCTGAATTTCGATGAACGATTTCTTCTTCTGATAATTGGTCCACAGGGTTTCCAGGGCACGATTGACCGAAGCCTCACCCTTGGCCCAGGCCGTCAAAACATTACCCAAGTAGATTACTTTCTGAGTGGTTTGGCCCTCGTTGATGGTTAACGATGAGGAGTGTTTACGCCAAAACTTGAACGTGTTTAATGTGAAATGAAAGTTGGAGAACGAGCTGGTTTTGGCCATCATAAAGTCTTCGATATTCATGATGATTGTTTAAAAAAAGAACGAAGAAGAACTTTGAAGATTACAAACTTCAAGCAAAAGATAATGAAGATAATGACCAGGATGATGATCAAGATGATGATTGAAGGTCGAACTATCGATAGTCGACTTGTTTTTATTCTATTGATCAGATCTGATAATCTCAAATAATCGATGATCGATTAATGACAGAGAAAGAAAACGAAGAAGACGAAAAAGAAGAAGAACAGGGGATCACTTTGTCTCTTGAGAAATTTGAGAGAGAGAGAGAGAGAGAGAGAGCGATGATCTTTTTTTTCAAATCAAAATTTGACAATTTTCTAATGTCAAGTCATTTTCTTTTCATTGCGCATGCTCACTCAACAACTAAAGCAATGACAAAACAAATTTTTTTTTTGTTGTTTAAACACCACCATTCAGATCTTTTATTGTATCTTTCGGGTTTTTGTGTTCGAAGATTTCCCGAAACAACAAACAATCGATATAATCGATATCATCGAGGCACACACACAAAAAAAACACTGTGTGACTGAAGAGTCACAAACAACAAACTGGACAAGGACAATAGTTGAAAGTTCACTTCAGGTGAAAGAATGGAAAAAAAGGAACGATGATTGTTGGTTTATTACAAAATATTTGCTTGCTTGAAGATCGATGACATACCAGCATAGCGCATGCGTCGATAAATGGAAAAATTTTTTAAAAACAATAAACAATCTTTGCTATCGATTTTTGATCAGTTTAGGTTTTCTCCCACTTCTAGTTTTCCATACTTTTTTTTTTGATCTGATAAAAAAAATTTCTGGCACTCTCAATATAATCGATTTGTTTCGATATTTCGATTTTTTTTTCTCGATCAACAACAATAAAGAGGATTTCCTTTTGAAAATTTTTGAAGAGCAATCAAAACTGATTTAGGTTCAACTGACAGGCTTCAGAACAGAGCGAAAAAGAAGTTCATAGACGATATGCCTGGAAGTATGTCAACGACATTTATGAATTTGTCATGATCATCAACAATCAGCAATCTTTCGTTGTTGTCATAACATTGTGACTGTCATCCTCATCATCCCTACTGCTAGCAGCCGAAACAGCAGAAGTCACAAAACGATGATATCGGATGTGACATCGAACAGTTTGACATCAGACAGAAGACACAGAGAATATGTGATTCAATTTGTTTTTAATTGTGACTTAATTTTGTTGTTGTGGCTGTTTGGACACTACCACCAAGAACAATAGGAAATGATCATTGTCGTGAATGAGCTTTCTAGAGAATTTGTGACAATCGTGTGACAATTGTGTCACCTATGGGCACCTGCACACCAAAACACAAAATTTAAAATTAAAAAAATTTTCTGTAAAAAATTTCGAGAAACCCAAATGAATCGCGCTTGATTGAGTCGACTCTGTCTGGGGGAAGAAAAAAAAATGAGAGAAAGGGGAAGAACGAGAAAGAGAGGGGAAAGCCAAATTCAAGTGAATTGATTTTTTTGTTGATGATTTTGTTTTTCCATTATTTTTCGTCGATGTGTTTTGATTGTTCTTAGTAAACTTGTTGATTGTTCTTGATAATGGCAGAGATAGAGGGGAGGAAAATTGGTGAGTGATTTGTTGGAAAAAAAAATTGTTGGAGACTTCCGCATAGTACGAAACCCTTCCCTTCATCAATACCGTAACGCAGTTTTTTTAGGATAGTGTTTTTTTCTAATCAATGTTCGAAAAAGAACTCAACCAAATCAAGATGGTCGAAAACAATAACAACAACACAACACACTAATTAAGTCAAAGGATTCATCGAGAAAAGATTGAAAAAAAACTAGTTTGAAAGCACAACTCTTTAGTGTGACAAAATAGAAGAGCAAAAGAATTAAAAGAGATAAGAAGAAGTTGGTGTGACAATTTTAAAGAAATTGAATATATTTCCGAGCGGCACATTCGTGTACGACGTTACACAACGTTTCAACAGGAGATAAAGTGAGAGAGAGAGATGATAACGTGAGTTGGTGAGTGAATGACTGAATGGAGGAGAGAGAAATTGCCCAATTCAAAAGTTTATTTTTTATATAAAAAAAATAAAAATGGTGAAAGATTTATGACGAGATAATGGTGACAATTTTTTTTGGTGTCACGTCTTCTTTGAATAGATCTTCCCAAAGAAAACAAAAAGCTTTAGTTTCATTTTTAGAATAATTTTTCCATCGTTTCGTTCGTGCACCACCACTCAAACTGAAACTAGAGTCACAATGGCCTGTCTCTCAACACAACGATCTCTGGCAAGAGAAGTGTTAAATTGGATGATGATGGCTATGATTTTATAATCAGATGCGCATGCGCAATATTCACTTTTTTTTGCTGTTGTTCCAGAAAACCTATTTTAACCACTCTTTGAGCTAAAATATTGAAACATTGAACCAAAAAAAAAGGAAAGTTTAAGAGTCACAAAGTCACACACATAGCCTAACTTAAACTTAATAAAAGCGAATGTTTTTTTTTGGTAATATCCATCCTTTTCAACCTCCACCACCACCACCAACACAACCACCGCACGAGAGATGTTGTTTCATTTTTCCTGTGTTTACAATGCAGAACGATGTTCGCCTTGAATCGCTTAGCATCATCACACTGATGATGATTTGTTGATCTCCAATTGTCTTCATAAAATATTCAAAAAACAATTGTTACATTTTATATGAACGGCGTACGTTGTGAGAAGTGTTCGATTCGACGTCAAAAATTTCCAAAAAATAAAAAAAAATTTAGAATTCAAAAATGAAGAAGATGATGATGGAAAGAAAACGGAAAAATTTGCGGTTGATTTATGGCCAAGAAGGTGAATGAAGCTGAGCATGAGTCTATTGGTCAAGAAATTTTCACTTGACCACTGGAAATGCGCACACACACTTTCGAACGTTTTTCGAATCAAAAAAAAAAAAAATGTAAAGACTTTGCTTTGAACACACACGCTCGTCGTGTCTTGGTGGCTGGAGAACATCTGTGCCACCACAAACAAACATCAATCCTGTTCCATTGAATTCGAATGAACACGGCAAAGTCAGCACAGCACTTCTCTCACTAGCACAGTTTCTCTCCCACTCTCTCTCTCTCTCTTTCTCCCCGTTTCAATCATCTTGTTCTATCCAGTTTCTTCGTTTTCGTCCTTTGTGAATGGCGCCGTTGTACACCGGTTTAACGCCATCACCATCATAATTATTATTATCAGCAGAACAAGTGGTTTATTTTTTTTTCTTGTTGCTAAAGATAGGTCAATGGTCACCCAAAACTACCTGAGATAATTTACACTCTCCCCAATGTATCAAGAAGGGGGGAGGGGAAGAATTTAGTATTCATTTCACTATTTCACACAAACACACACACACACACAGGCATAATCATCATAAAGGTAAATGAAAAATGATTTGTGACTTGAATGTCATTTATCGTTGTTGCGCCCGCTCACCGTCACCGATTCAATAATTAAATGGCTCAATTTGATAATGACTCGAATAATCACTTCGTAAAAATCTTTCTCTCAATGAACAGATCATTATTTTGATAACACACCCACCCATTCATCAACATTCCCAATACAGAGTGCACCAGAGAATTGTTTGAACAAAACTTGTTTGACCATCTAATAGATCAAGAATATAACCTTTCCTGACATTCTGTCCCTTTGATTCTAAAGGCTTGTTGAATCGAAAATGAAGAAGTGCTCATGCGTTGTTCGAATGAAAAAAAAGAAGCGAATCGCCAAATTACACCTGAATCAATCGAGATTGTGTCATCCATTATCTGATTAAAAGTTTCGAAACTGTCCAAATAGTCTGTGTCTTTTTTTTTTTTTTTTTGGTGAAATTAGTGATCAATTTTTGTTTTCTCTTGATGAGATGATGTATCCAGTTACGAAACCGTTTTGTCCGATCCTTTTGATTGTTTTGAATGGACAGCAACAACAACAACAGTAATTTGTTGTAAATTTGATGATCACGAACATAAAAAATCACGTCTTCTATGGAAAGAACTTTCGCAACACACACACACTGTTTTACTATGTGACGCACAATGGCGGTGATGGTGCTGTCCACAAATGATGAACAACACAACAGTGTTGTGAACTCAATCAATGTTATTAATTTGCTTAGCTGTCTGTTGTTTGTTTTACGGCATCTAATGCTTGTTGCAAGAAACAAACAAACAAAAAATTTGAAAATAAATTATTGTGTCAAATTTTTGTTTGGAAAAAAAGTGAAAATTTGAAGGCAATAGATGAGCATGCGCGTCACAATCGTGCACATAACCTCACTACGCATATCGCAGTTCGAATATCATCATCATTGATTGAAACAAACAAACAACGAAAAAACAAGCAAATTAATGAATTAGCTTCTAGATTGATGAACTTCCAAAACAAACACACTGGCAAGGTGTTTTGAATCGATCAATCATTCATTGTCGTCAAGTTTTTTTCATCGCCAAATAGCTTGACCATTGGCCAGTCTACAGTGTGAATGTGTCTATAACAATATTAACGAGAGCAAACATCTATTGCAGTTTTATTTTAAAACATTTTCTAAGATATATCTGAAAATTGAATCGTGTGTTTCACAATCACACAATCGAATCTTTGAATTTATTTAATTTGCTGTTTTTTCCGGGAAGTTTTTTTTGTGAGGAGAAAATATTCTTTCACACTGATTCATCTTGAAACGAAACAATTAGATAGCAAACTGATATAAAAAAAAACACGTATACCTGTCATAAATGACGGATATCAATCTCGATATACCTGTCCATCCATCTATGTCTAACTATCAATAGTTTTTGTTTGAACAATCGATTGTTTGTGTTTGATTGTTTGTTCGATTCATTCATTCCATTCCATTCATTCATTTCGGTGCTAGCCAAAATCAAAATGGCCAATATCCAAATCAAAAAATATCTGACCAATGGTCAGAGAATAGTTTCTTTCTTCTAGGTGATTTTCACAAACAGTGTTTCTTTTTTTTTTTGTTGACCATTCTCCAATTGTTCGTTTCTTTGTTGAAGTTCATTGCCAAATGATGATCATCATCATCATCAGGATAATGATAGTCATCTTCGTTGTTTATTTTCCCTGTAAATGGTGTGTAATTTTAGTTTTTACAAAAATAAATAAATTACTTTTTTTTTTGTTCCAATAACGTACAGCCGTCATTCAGGTAGTGAATTTCTTCATTTTTTTTTGTTCCTTTAACGCATGCGCACAGTTGGTTTACCTTGAAATTGAAATTTTTATTTTTTCAATTTATGTTAAAAAAATTTTTTATTTTTTGTTTTTGAAATATTTATGGTCAAACGATTGACCTTTACCTGTTGCGGTTATTAATTTAGTGTAAAAATACTTTTGCCTCCTTCTGCCCAACACGTCGATCGTTGTCATGATGATGATCATGATTCTAGTGCCATTTCACAGAATCACATCGCCAGGCATGCGCACTTGAAGCTATAGTTTACGCCCGTTATAGTTTGATGGTTTCAAAGCTTCAGGATTGAAACAGGGTCGAACAGCAATGTCACATTCTTTTGGTGTGTGAGTGGGAGAAAGATTTTTGCGTAGGCTCAATTTAGCCAGCTCAATTTCTTCTACCAATCAAGTTTGAGTTTGCGCAATAGAGGGGGGAGGGGGATTTCTTCTAATATTGTAACCCAATCATTACCAATAAAATTAACCCCAACAGCCAACTGGCAGACCGTTTGTTTCGATACGATGAAAGTGGTGAGCAATGAATGATCAATCAATCAATTTGAATCGATAATGATGATTCGATGATCATTGATCAGATTTGAAGGTCGATTGACATTCTATCGATTTGACAAATCGAGGGTTGTTTATGTACCGCTTGGCGAAAAAAATTCAATTAATTTCATAAAATCAAAGTTGTAATGTTCATTTCATCATTCAATCAGAATCATCACCAATCATGATTGCTTGAATTTGATTTGATCAATTGAAACGAATCGATTGGAACGATTGATCCGTGTTCACAAAACACATGAAAACACTTTAAAAGCAAAGTTTTAAAAAAAAAACTCACTTTGAGCACCATCTAGTGGAGGTTGGTGACAAACCTCTGTGTTGTTGTTTACAAATCGTTTCTTTATCTTCTCGGAATGAAATGCATTCGTCCTTTTTTCACTAGAATCCGAGCGACCAGTCAAACAAAAGTTGGAACGATTACTGAATCTACGATGATGGGAAACCAGGCGATCGTTTCAACAAAGACTTTATCCTCTTCGAACAGTGGCAATCAACCAGTGGCAAACAAGAAGAAATTTTCGGCTGAAGAGTTACGAAAACGTTTGACACCGATCCAATACGCGGTGACACAGGAGAGTGCTACCGAAAGGTGAATGGATGATTCAATATCTTGAAACTGATTCAATGTTTTTTTTCTAGCCCATATTCCGGTGAATACAATGATCATATGGAGACGGGAAACTATTTGTGCGTAGTGTGCGAGCAAAAACTCTTCGAATCGGGCTCGAAATTTGAATCTCATTGCGGGTGGCCGGCGTTCAAAGCACCCGCCAGTGGTGAAAAGGTCGATCTGACCAAAGATTTTTCACACAGTAAGTTTGACACTTGAACAGTTTGAAAATCTAAAAATCTTTTTAAAACAAAGATATGTGCCGAACAGAGGTGACCTGTTCTGGTTGTGGCTCTCACCTGGGTCATGTTTTCGATGATGGCCCATTGCCTGCTCGAACTCGGTATTGTATCAATTCGGCAGCGTTGAAATTTCTCAAAGCTTCAGCCGAGTGAATCTGGGATCTATTCTTTTTGTTATTGCCATTCAAACTTTATTCGAAGTTTTTTTTTTCGCTAAAATAAATTGATTTCTCTGTCAAAATTCGAAACTGATTCAAAGTTGATATTTGAAGTTGATCGGTATATCGATTTGACGATCTATTAGGAATCAATCAAATGGGCCTAGAATTTCTCAAACAATCGAACCAAGTTCACTATAAATGTTTTCTGTTTCTGAGATTTCTTCATTCATTCATTTCTAAGAAAACATTTCGAGAATTTTGAATATCGTTAAATGGATTACCTTAAATTCATGAAGGTGGTGCAGTTCTTATTTTTTGGCCTCACCTATATAACGATGGAAGTCACCAAGGATTGGTCCATACGGGATAAAATTTTTGTCTATTTCTGGCATTGCTTCATTCTATTGATGGTTTCAGTGAGTGCCGATAAGATCAACCAAGCCGTTGGCAGGGCTCGACTTCCCATTGGTCCGGTGCAAGACCAGTTCCTGGATTTTGAACGATTCATGATGGTCATTGAACATGTTTATCATTCAGTAGAGAATTGTTTTCAAGTTTGCTTGAAGTTTTCCAAGTACTTCTATTTGTTTGTTTGACAAAGAGAAGAAGTCACCACACCAAGTTTTAATTATATAAGGTTTTAAAATTTAGTTGATACAGTTATTAAACTGGTTATATTGGTTAGCTGTTAAGATTATTTTAGACTTTTTTGCGCCTTGAGTGTCCACTTTAAGGATCCCGATGGCCATCATCTCATCATACAAATGTCATGTCACATGATTGGAAAAAAAAACTGTCATCAATCTTATCTACCAGGCGTTATCATCGACTTTTTGTTCATAAAATTTTTGAAAAAAAAATTTTCACTTGATGTCATGGCATAACATCGTTGACATGTTTCCATCGATGTTGTCATCTGCTGATCAATTTTCACTTATTCTTGTCCCAAATTTCAATGGGACAGTGAATAGAGATCGTCGATGAAGCGACGATTCACACTCAAATGGTTAATTATGAGAAGGAGGAGCACATATTTTGTTTACCGCTCTTATAATCGCGAAAACCTTATATACACAACTTCTAGAAATTTTTGACCTAGTGTTGTGTTCCGAGGATAGCAATCTAGTGTCCTTAAAGTGGACAAAAAAGTCAAACAAAAATCTTAAAAATTTTAACAGCTAACCAATATAATCAGTTTAATAACTGTATTAACTAAATTTTAAAACTTTATATAATTTTTAAAACTTGAATTGTGTTCTTCTCTCTTTGTCAAACAAACAAATAGAAGTACTTGGAAAGTGTCAAGCCAAGTTGAAACCAAATCTCTGCTGAATGATAAACATGTTCAATGACCGATACGAATCGATCAAAATCCAGAAATTTGTATTGAACGGGAATTCGAGCCCTGCCAACGGCTTGGTTGATCCTATTGACACTCACTTCCACCATCCAGACAAGGAAGAAATGATATAAATAGATGGGAATTCTCTCCCATATAGGCCAGTCCTTGGTGAGTATTATCGTTAAAAAGATTTCGCCATAAAATAGAAACTGCACCACCTTCATCAATTTTAGGTAATCCATTTTACGATATTCAAAATTCTTGAAATGTTTTTTTTTTTTAAAATAAACAGCGTGTAAATGATTAAGAAATCAGTGAACAGGGAACTATTTTTTATAGTGAGCTTGGTTTGATTGTTTGAGAAATTCTAGGCCCAAGTTTGATTTGATTGATTCCTAAAATAAGAGTAAAATATTGAGGCGCTGCGAATAAGAACGGTGAACTCAAGTGCGTTTTTCTCAAAACCTTTTTTGCTGAGTTCGCCGTTCATTTTCGCAACGCCTCAATATTTTGTCTCCCGCTCTTATAATCGCGAAAACCTTATATATGTGACGATAAACGTCTTGTGTGAAGGGCCTAGTGAAAAAACCACGTCGCAAGTGGTGTGCGAGCAAAAAGAGTGAGCAGTGATTCAGTTGATTCTTGAATGTGTGTGTGTTATGTACATTTTGGAAAAATAAAAAATAACGATCTCTCGAAAAATGTCGATCTTAATTTAATTGGTGAACCCGATTTCCATCAATCGTTACATATATACAAAACTTTTAGAAATTTTTGACCTAGTGTTGTGTTCGGGGCTAGCAATCTGGATCCTTAGTGAACAACACACACTCAAGGCGCAAAAAGGTCAACAAAAATCTTAAAAATTTTAACAGCTAACCAATATAATCAGTTTAATAACTACTGTATTAACTAAATTTTAAAACTTTATATAATTTTTAAAACTTGAATTGTGTTCTTCTCTTTGTTTCTCAAACAAACAAATAGAAGTACTTGGAAAGTGTCAAGCCAAGTTGAAACCAAATCTCTGCTGAATGATGAACATGTTCAATGACCAATACGAATCGATCAAAATCCAGAAATTTGTATGGCACGGGAACTCGAGCCCTGCCAACGGCTTGGTTGATCCTATTGACACTCACTGTGACCATCAAGACAAGGAAGAAATGATAGAAATAGATGGAAAATTTTTCCCGTATAGGCAAGTCCCATGTTAGTATTATCGTTAAAAAGATGTTGCCATAAAATAGAAACTGCGCCACCTTCATGAGTTTTTTGAGGTAATCCATTTGACGATATTCAAAATTCTTGAAATGTTTTTTTAAAAAAAAAATAAACAGCGTGTAAATGATTGAGAAATCAGTTAACAGGGAACTATTTTTTTATAGTGAACTTGGTTTGATTGTTTGAGAAATTCTAGGCCCAAGTTTGATTTAATTGATTCCTAAAATAAGTCGTCGAACCGATATATCGATCAACTTTGAATAAGTTTCGAATTTTGACAGAGAATTTAATTTATTTTAACGAAAAAAAAAAAATTTCAAATAAAGTTTGAATGGAAACAACAAGAACCATAGATCCCAGATTCACTCGTTTTGTATCTTAAGACAGCGAGCCGGACAGGTTTTTTTTCCACGGGATCTCTATATAAACAAGCTCTCCAATTCATTCCTCCGAAATTTTCGAAAACTTGATTTTTTTTCAGAAATCTTCTCGGAAATTTTGGAAAAAGTTCTCGAAACCTTTGGGTTTCATAAAATTCGAACTTGGAACTGGTTGTTATTTTTTTTATCTTAAGTGTTTGATGTTTGTTTTTTTCAAAACAAACAGCCACCTAACATAATCTAAATTGTGATCCCTAAAATTAATACCAATTGGATTTCAAAGATCTTCAAAGTTGTCTTTTCAAGTAAAAAAAATATTAACAAGAATGAATTTCAGAATGATCAGAGAACATCGACTGAAGCATCCGCGATGACATGCAATGAGATCAATCGGTGACATTTGACCATTCATAAATTTCATTACACACTATAATAGAATAGAACACAGTCAAGTCTATCCTGTGTGTGAATTGAAACTTAATGAACAAGAGTTGGATAGCGCCTGATAAGAGATGATGACCGTTAACAATTGATAAACTAAACTCCTCCCATGTTTAACAGGAAAGTGAGCTTATCAACGAGAATTCCGTACTAATCGATTAATTGAATTTTTGGAACAACAATTGTACAACAAGTGAGCTGATAGAACAACAATGAAATGAATGGAACAATAATGGTGTTTGGATCGCTATAAATAACGTGCTGAATGCAAAGCAGTATTAATAAAAACTTCAAGTTTCTTTAAAACTCCAAAACTTAAGTTAAACTTTAAAATTATTTTTTACTATATTTTTAATTTATAATTTAAATTAAAACTTTAAAATGCTGACTGTCGAGCGAATGCTGTACGAGGCATTGATGATGGGCTACGTTTACTACATTTTAAAGATATTAATAATGTACAGCCCAGTATTCAAGATTCTGGCTTTCATAAGCCTAATTTTGATTTATTTTCTCCATTTGTTCTTCGCCTTTCTATATCAAAGACTTATGAGGCGATTAGAACGGAACTTAGAAAGGCTTGCTCGTCTTCGGGCACAGCGAGCCGCTAGGCAAGCTCAGGCCAGAGCGGATTTACGTTAGCTGCTCATCGAATATCGTTTCTGGCCTAGAAAAATTTTTTTCTAATTAATTCTTTTTTATAATTTTGTTTGATTTAATAAAAAAATTTTTCTTTAAATTTTGATCTAAAAAATTCTAAGCTAAATTAAGCCAATTTAAGGCCATGTTTTAAGAAAAAATCGGATCTTGAGAAGGCTTTTTAATATATTTATTTTTTACGGAAATAGTTGCAAAAAACCACCGTTTGCATTTAGGCCATGTGCCTTTTTCTAGACTTCCGATTTAACGCTTTTTCTAGTAGAAATCTAAAGTTTAGATTAAACGACCAACGCCGTCTGTCTCATACTGTTCATATAGTATAGGACCGACAGAGCTATCTTAAACAGCATTTTCCGGAATTCTGGGACAAGCTCTGTGAAAAAAAAGATTGACGGCGTTGGTGTGTTGAAAGTGTTGAGAATTGAATGTATATCCTGTGTGTTGATGATGGGCTATTTCTACTACATCTTGAAGATTCTTATTATGTACAGCCCAATATTCAAGACTCTGGCACTAATCGGCTTAATTTTCTTCTATTTTTTTCTACTGATACTTGTCTTTTTATTCAAAAAAACTAATGAGACAATATCAAGAATACAGGCGTGCTTGGCTCCGTGATGAAGGTGTCTGCTAGTCTGGAATTTCCGTTAGTATTTTATTCGTTAAGATTTCGATCTGAGTGTTTCGTGTATACGGTTCTATTTTGGCAGCGAATGGGCTTCTCTTCAAAAAATAAATCAATGTAACCTCAATTCAACAATGTTCCCGATTTCTTTAGTTTTCACTAAACTAAATCGAATTATCGAATCTCGATGGAACAACAATGAAACTGTGATCACTGAAATTTAGGGTCCCTTCACATTCAGGGTTATTCTAAAACTCAAGCCAAAACCTAAACCAGAAAATGAATCGAATCGATAAACTGGTGATCCAGGGAAGCCTTGTCGGACTGACCTATTGCGTGATAAGACTTTTCCCAATCGTCAGCCCAGAAAACAAGGTTCGGCTGTTCATTCTTTATGCCGTGGTGTTGATGGTCAGCTCACTTTGTATCGTCAAGCTGAATCGAATGGACTATCTTGGGCCTGAGAACCGGGCCGAGGTTCCAGGCGAGAGATTGCTCAACCGAGTGATCCATTTTATCCTGGACAATGAAGTTTTGTTCAAGTTTCTATCAAAATTTTTTATTGGTTAAATTTCAATCATGTTTCCGTTTAATTTTTAATAAAAATTTTTTAAAATAATTATTTGCTTTATAAAAAATTAAAATTAAAAAACATTCCGCTGGCTGAATGGACATCAAGTCTAGAAAGCAACAGGTCACAACTTGGATATCGAATTTTTCTTTTAGAAACTTTGAAAAACCCGACATCGATTCAACAACTTGTCAGCCGGTGACCAATCACTTTCAAAACTTCATGTCCATCCAGTGTCTCAGTGTGTCGTGTCCAGTACAACGGGATTCAATGGGATTCCAGTTGTTTGGCTCGAAACCAGAAGAAAACTGCCAAGTTGGAGATGAATATCGGATCAGAAGTGTTATCAAAGAAAAATATTTTTAAAAAAATAAATGCAATACATCTCCGTGTTAGCAGTTTTCTTCTGTTCGATTGTTTCACTTGTGTCAAGGAGCTTTGGTCCAAAAAAAGAATGTAGGATTCTTTCCTGATGATTCAAGAGAAGATTGCCAAGAGAGCACGTTGGTTTTACGTTACCTGTCTATCGATCGAATAGCCTCAAATAAATACTTTTGATGGATTCATTTTAAAAAGGAATGGATGATTAATTTTCTCGCTTGTTTGATCGCCAACTAAGCTCGACCAAATGGTTATTAAACTAATGACAGTTTCTGTTTGTTTAAAATCAAACACATTGAATTCAAAAAAAGTGAAATGTCAAACATCCATTCGGCTAGAACGTTGACGACGACGAAGACGACGTAGCGATGATGAGTTGGAACAACATTATGAATCATGGCCTAAAGTACATTCCCGATTGTCAAAGCAAATAAACTTCTCCAAAATCTTTCTATGGGAACTTTTTGATGAGGACTTCAAAGTCCAGAAGAGTTTAGAAGATTTAATCCAAATCTTACCAAAGCGCAAGTGCTTTGCCATTGATCGTGGAAAGTGGTGGATTTTTTCTCTAAGAAAATTTCTGACTAAGCCTAGGGTTTAGGCTTCAAAAATTTAGGCTGGACATAGCTTTAAATCCAATAGTTTCCAATCTTTTTAATCAATAATAACTTGCGACTGTTAAAAAAAAAAAAAAAACGTTTCGCTTATCGTTATTCTTGATCCTGGAATTTCTCTTATCAGATTAGTTGTGTTATCTAAGTTTCTGTTTGTTTGTTACTTAGCTATTACAACTCTGTTACAAATAATTAATTGATTAAATTAATTTACAAATAAAATATCTTTTGTTATTTAAAGCTATTGTTATTAAAAGTTTTACAAGTAGAAAGTAATTCAAAGAATTTCTCGTGTAAGTTTTTTAATTTCTAGAAACTTCTGGAACCATGAACTATACAGCTTTTTTGGATCATCACCAACACGATGATGATGATGGCATCTATGTGTCCCCAAATGTTGGACCGGTCGACTACAAGATAGCGCTGCTAACCATTCTGACCACCTTCATGTCCCTTGCTCTAGCTGTGATGATATTTAAAGTGGGCTATTGGATTGGCAATCAACACGACATCGAGAAAAAACTGAAAAAATTTGAAAACTGTCTGCTCAAGATGAAGTTCGATGATGAGAGTTTGCTTCTCTACTATCGGGCGAAGAATTTTCTGGCCAGTCGACAAGCCACCGATCTGGTTGATGATGATGATGATCGGGAGCAAGAGAGTGAGGGTGATGAGGAGGAGGAGGAGGAAACAGAAGTTTGAATCTGGTTCCAAGTTTTCTTTTTGGTTGAAAAGTTCTATCAATGTTGTTTAATTTGTTGTTTTTTTTTTTTTCATAGTAAATTTATTGCAAAACCAATGTGAGTCGGGCCTAGCTAAAATGATTTCAGTAAAGAAATTTCCATTTGATATGGGCGCTGGTTTTTTCCTAGGGCCAGATAGGCTTTCGTCTACTTTGACTTTCTCAAAACACAATCATTAGAAACTTTGGTTGACGTCAGTTTTCCAAAAACATTTCAACTCCAAAAGCAGAAGAACACAAGAGGTTTTGGAGGATAATTTTCAAACATTGTCACTAGGCATGCGTAAAACTTTTTCAGTTTTTTTTTTTTTAATATAAATTTTAAGCCAAAGAAGAATAATTCATTGTGAAAAACTATGGACGAAAAAAATTGGTTGAAAAAATGTTTCCTCATTTTTATGTGGGCATTGGTGGCATTTTCTAGGGCCGAGCCGAGCAAAGTTTGCTTCTGTCCACTACAACCTCCACAGCCTATCTATTGTCGAAGCGATTATTTTGGTCTGTTCCGAATCCTAGGTATTCTTCCCTAGAATTTTTCCCAACAGCAGATTGATTTAAGTTTTCTCTTTTAAATAGAGAAAAAGCCATGCCAGGAAAATTCTTTGGTGGACCGGTATCCGTTTCGAACACTTTTGATGATCAGCGGCGGTGAAGGTTTGGCTTCGTACTGTGCATTCACCACAAACATTGCAGCGTGCGGTGTTTCGCTAAAGCCCGGATCAAACTATCTGATTGCCGGTGGAAACTCCACCAACGGCAGAACTCTACCGTTGAATGCCTGTACCAGTTTCGTTCAGCTGGTTGATGGATCGGAAAACTCGGCTTCTACGCTGGAGATTTTGTTAAATCGTTGCCACAGCCAATAGCAGCAATGAAAAGAACTCTATTTGACGTGAATTTTTTTTTGTATTTAAGTTTTTTCCTAAAATGTCATTTTGAAAAAGAGTTTTGGAGTTTATAATTTTTGAAAGCTGCCACAAGGCATGCGTAAAGCTTTCTCAGTTTATTATATAATAGAAGAAGCTAAGTCAAAGAGAGAGAGAGAGAGAGAGCGATTCAATAAAAGTCATGAAGAGTTCATTGAAAAACTGTTTGCTCATTTCGGCTTTGATTGTTTGGATGAGCCCGAGTCATGAGGCTTGCTCTTGTCCTCCTTCCGTTCCTTCTCAACCTCCTCTTTACTGCCGAACCGATTACTTTGGCCTGTTTCGGGTTTTAGGTAAGCATTTTTGCCTTAAACTTTAGGCCTAACACAGAATCTGATGATCTTTGTTCTAAGAGGAAAAATCCTGCCCATCAGGACTGTCGACAATTTCTTTTACGAGACAATACACGTTTCAAAAACTTTTGCTAATCTCCGATAGCGGGAACGTTTTCTCGCAGAGATCCCGTTGCGCCTTCACCACCCCCAGAGACAGTGCAACGTGCGGCGTTACCCTACAAACGGGAACAAACTATCTGATTGCCGGTAATGCGGGAAATCCCAACGTCACCAGTCTACCGCTCAGTATCTGTGGCTCATATATTTTAAGGGTTAATGGAACGTCGACGATTTCGCTGGAGACTTTGTTGAACCGATGCAACAATTCAACGGTCGAGCCACTCCAAAGCTCATAAACTCATGGCTTCTAAAAAGAAGGACTTTAAAAACGAAAAACTATGGAATGATGCTTGGATGATGATGACGAGAAGAGAACGTGATTTATTTTATGAAATTTCTCCCCCCCTCTTGTAATAAGCACGTAAAATTTGAAATTTAATTTCTATAAAAAACATCGTTTTTTAATTTGGTTCAAATTAAAATTATAAACTTAAAACGATGAAAATTTTTATGATAAATTATCATCGATTCGAAAGCCTTCCATCGTTGGCTTGGATCTTCTATCTCCTGGCGGTGTTGCTGGGACCCGAATTCGGAGAGTGCTGCTTGTGTTTGCCTCCGCAACAGCCATTGTATTGTACTAACGAGTTTTTCGGTCTATTCCGGATTCTAGGTAATTCATTGCATCACTTTTTCTGTATTCTTTTGACCGGTTCTTGACCACCAGCCAAAACACCATTGAACGATGATGAATGGACCAACCAATATTCGTTCAGATTATTGTTGGTGATCCGAGACAGGCAGAACGTGTTCTCCAATCCTCAACGATATACCAGCTTCTTTACGGCCAATTCGAGTTCGCTGTGTGGCTATGAGCTGGATACAATGGCCAACTATTTGATCTCCGGTGATCTGAACAAGATGAAGCAACGTCTGGATTTGAATCATTGTGGTTCGTTTGTGCGGAAAGTAGGCCCGCCGAGCTCGGTTCTTTTACAAACACTGTTGAATAGTTGTAGAGCTGTAGCTTGAGTTTTTTTTTTTAGAAATTAATTTTTCGAAAACTGCATTGAGCATGCGTGAAAATAGCAAATTTTTTTTTTTTAGTATAAAATAATTTTTATTAAAATTATAAATTAATAAATAATAATAATAAAAAATGATGAAACGGTTGATGTTTGGAGTTTTTTTTCTCTTGTTTATCAACCAAAACACCATTTTTATCGAATGCTGTGGTTGTCTACCAATCGAAAAACCCTATTTTTGTACGAACAAATTTTTCGGCTTATTCCGATTGTTGGGTAAGTTGTCTGAAGCTGAAAAACTCCAAAAAACTCGATATTTTAAATTGAAATTTTCAATGTATTCGATATTTTAATGTATTCGATGTTTCGATTTTAATCGATCCACTTTGAACCAAACAGAGAGAATACCATTGAACGATGAGGAATCGATGGTTCGATATCCATTCGAGCTATTGCTAGTAATCAGAGATCAGGAGATGGTGTTCTCCAATCAATCAACACCATACACCAGCTTCTTCACAGCCAATTCTAGTTCTCTGTGTGGTTTTGAAATGGAAACACCGGGCAACTATTTGATTTCGGGTGATCTTAACAAACAGAAAGATCGATTAGAATTGAATGATTGTGGTTCGTTTGTGCGGAAAGAGGGCCCGGGTTCAATACCACTGCAAGCACTGTTGAATCGCTGTAAAATTTCTAATTGAATTTCAATGAATCATTTTTTAGAATGGATCGAACAGTTTGTTTTTTTTCCTGTTTTCGGTTATTAAACTTATTTTGGAAAAATTTCTATAAAAGCCAAGAGTTTTGTCTTCTCAACAGGTTAGTTTAGTTTAGCGGGACCCGGTTTTTTTTCAAAGAAAAAAAAATGTCAATAATTCACCACAACAACAGTCGGTTATTGTGTTCGATATTTGTCTCGCTGGTAATTTTTTCTCCGGTTTCGGGTTCGGTCGAAGAATTCGATACCTATTTAACCAACAACCTGGAAGCCGATGTAAGAATTGGATTTTGTTAAATTTTTCAACTCCAACGGGTTTTTCCCGATTTTTTTTTTTTTTACCCGGCCATCGATAGTCGGAATGTGCCAGAATAAAGTTCGATGTCAAGTGTCCCTTGTTGTTGGCTCCAGAGAGGAAAAACTCTAGAAAAGTTTTAATGATAACCAGAAGCTTGGTCGTCTACCGTGGTGAGATCGGTTTTGATGAACAAGATTATTTCAGAATAAATTTCACTAAAAACCATGGTCGACCAATGAAATTTCTACCCGAATGGTCGAACTTCTTCAAAGCAATCCTCATTAGAAACAAAAGCTTAGCAAAAAAATATCTGACTTCGGTAAAATTGGAGGGTGCGCAAGGACAGCAAATATTCTTGTTTGGTTTTGGTGCTCAAATTTTGAGATTCGATTTCACCAATAACCAGATCAAATGGATCTCATTGGTTGATCTCCATGTTACATTGGGAAGGAAAATCCTGTTGAGCTCGACCAATCAAAATGAATTCTATTCGTTGGACAGAGGGATAAACCAATTGGAATTGAGCCAATACCAGTATCATCCCTCATCGGATGGTTTGACCGATAGGATTTCCATGATACTCGATGGTACCACAATGATATGCGATAGTAATGGTGATCATACCATGTTTCGAGGTATTCGAGGCACATCCAAATGTCGAACATCGTTCATTATGGATGTGGATTTTGGTTTCATCACCGATCAAAATGTTTACCTGTTTGATAGATCGGAGAATGTTGTCATATTCTCGAGGAAGGTTCTCCACAATCCAACACAATCCTATCCCGTTAAGAAAATGAAAACCAGTGATTTTTTCTATTGTTACGGGGATTTAAAATCGATAGGTATCGATTGTCGATCGATTGATTGACCCCTTCCCCCAACCTCGAGACTAACCAATTGTTTATTAATCCTCTACACAGAGAGCTCGCGAATCGTAATATCGAATTCATTGGTCAACCTGTTGTTGGTGGTCGTTTTCCTGTTGTTTGGTTTCATTCTTGTTTTTTTGGGCCGAAAGTTTGGTTCGAAAAATTTGAGCAAAGAAAAGGAGGAGGAGCAAAAGCAGAAGAGAGGTTTCCAATTAACCACCTTCAACACCGATTGGGCCATGAAGGATAATTTCAATCGTTACATCAAACTTGACAACAACAACAACCGTAAACGATCCAACAGTAGTGTCAATAAACTAACCAAGTTTGGCAGTAAATGGAAGAAAAAATCTAAAAAAGCAACCAGCAAATCGAAAAGTTTGACGCGCAGCAAACTATTATCATCATCAACAACAACCGCCACTCCCACCATCTTGACCACAAACACCAACATGCTATCGAATAATCTAAATTTCTCTTAAATCAATAAAAATAATTTCAATAATCATCAAACACAGGGGAGGAAATTCCATCATGGTATTTATGAAGGGTATGTGTGTTGCCTTGTTTGATGTTTGAGCACAACTCACACATCCTCCCATTAGTTCCGAAACAATCGTGTCGGATGGAAATAATTCTGTCTCGTTCATCGAAAGCATGCATATTATGAAATTCCATTATTAATAGCTTTTTTCCGAATATAAACTGTTTCGAAGATAAAGGTGGAAACCAACCAATTACTTAGTAATTTTACAACCTTATACTCGAAAAATTATTTTTTTAAAAACAAATAAAAAGACGAATCTTTTTAAAATTATTGAAAGCGAGGAAAAGAAACACATTTTGTTGTTGCAATTTTTAATAAAACTAGCTCCACCCATAATTGTTAAAATTAAAATTGAATTACCCGCTTTAAGAGTTCTAGAGGTGGAACTTTTTTCTTTTTTTTTTGTTTCGGTTATAAAAATCATTTCAAAAAGTTTCATTCAAAAAAGTTCCAGAAAGTTGATCCTTTTCTCTGGGGCTCTTTGGATTTTTTTTGGATCCCAGAATGTTGATAGATTCGATAGTTTTGGGTTCACTGGTTTGGTCGTTGGTGATTGGTGGTGAAACCGAATTCTGGGAATACCTCAAAGGACGTCCCACCGCTGATGTAAGAAATGAATGAACTGTTCATAAAGAGTGTAATGTTTCTTTCCCTCTCCCCCCTCCCTTAGATCAATTGTGCCAAAATAAAGTTCAGCGTCGAAACTCCTCTGGCGTTGGTGCCCGATGGAGATAATAGGATCATGATGTTGACCAAAAGTTTTATGGTTTATCATGGCGAGATCAAGGATGATGTGGCGTTGAGTTGGAATGAAAAGGTCTTGAAAATAAACTTCACTACGGTCCGTGGTCAGCCAATGCAATCTTTGTCCGAATGGTCCGAGCTTTACAAACTGTTGATTGTTGGAGGGGAAAAGCGGGACGTTAAAAAAAATTTCCGAAATTCATTGAAAATCGAGACTGGCGAGACCGATCAACAGCAACAGACTTTTCTGTTTGGTTTTGGCTTCGAGACTCTGAAATTTAATCGCACCACCAATCATATCAATTGGATCTATTTGTTTGGTTTGGATTTTTCGTGGGAACATGGAATCCCGTTGAGCTCGGTCATCCAAAATGAGTTCTACTATTTTGATAAACGGGATGATCATCTCAAACTCAGTCAATTCCGTTATCAACGCGAGGGTTTCTTCGATAAGGTCACCAAAATCGAAGAAGGCACTAGGTCGATATGCGATAGTGATGAAAATCGAAAATCGGCCCGCGGTATCAAAAATATCCAATCACAGTGTCCGACACCATTCAAGATGAAACCTGATTACGGATTCATCACCGATCAGAATGTCTACCTCGTCCAGAAGGATGAACAGGTGATGATCTTTTCGATAAAAGTGCTTCAAGATTCAGGCCAACAGTATCAGACTTCAATGATTAGAACCAGCGAGTTCATCCAATGTTTTGGCGACCATCCCAAACTGATGAAAGGTATTTTTGAAGAAAAAAATAAAAAACGATAAATCGATTAATCGATTTTATAATCATCGATTCAGAATCAATCGTTAAGAACAAGAGCAACAACGATTTAGTTTGGCTGTTGGTCTTCATCTCTTCAATAGGAGTTTTGCTATTCGTTTTTGGCAAAACTTTACATCGTCGGAAACTTTCCCGTGAAAAAAACCTCGAACCCTCCAATGCAGAAGAGGAGGAAGATTTTAGGAGGAAAACATCTCTACTGCCTCTACTCAATCGCCGTACGATCAAATCGGATAAAAAAATCAATCGTTACATGAAACCGTGGAAAAAACCGGTAAAATCACGGAGAATCAAGATCAATGTAAAAAATCTTCGGGATCAAACGAATAAAACCATCGATGTTTATGGATAGTTCCATTTCAACTCCAATAACAATCGGATAGAGTTAAATAAATGTTTTTTGTTTTTGTGAATAAAATTAAATCAATTTCAAAAATCCTAGCACTAGTCCCAGTCTTAGCCCTAGAGAAAGAGAGAGAGAAAGAAAGATATCGAGAACGATCCGATCAAGTTTCGAAACGATATTCGATATAAATCGAATTTGAATTTTCTACATTTGTTTGTATTTAAAAGCATCGTGTCAAACACACGAGCCAAATTGTTTTTGAGAAAATTTTTCTGCTGCTACTGCTGCCAGAAACATTGAAATGCTTCGAACAGTTTGGTTTCAGTTATTCGGCTTGGCTGGACTCTGGTTCATTTGGACATTCGAAGCATCTCCATTAGCTAGGGCTCAACAAACAACGGACAACAAACCAATCGGTCAATTCGAGGATGTTGGTTTCATTTTTTCCAATAACCAAAGTTTTAATTTTTTTTTTTCCAATTTAATTTCATTAGATTTGCCAATCACCAATCTCGACGAGTAGTATCTTCTTCATTGGACTAATAAAAACCGATCTATTGGTAATAATATTGACCGATCTCACCGTTTACGAGTGCCAAAAGTGTATGCAACAACGACGAATGCAACCGTTCGATTTGATCGATTTGAGAGCCGCTGTACGCACTACACTAGATCAACCCCGATGGTCATCATTGAAACCCTATGTTCAACATCATGATCAATGGCCTTGGGTTTTTGCCTTGAAATACCGAGGAATGGATTGTTTGGTGGTTGCCAATCTCCAATCTCAGATCGTATTCGAGTGGACCAACAACGGTGGTTTTGCATTGGCCAACCAATCAAACCAACCAACACCATTTTCACATCTTCCCATCAAGGCTGAGGGTCAAATACAATGGATTTCCACTTTGGCCGAATCGTTTTTGTATCGGATACGTTTCATCATGACGCCAAACAACACTGTCGCCTACAAAATCCTACCAATCAAACTGGGACAGAAGGGTGGACCAGGTGAAGGCGATCCAAACTTCGAGAAACATAAAGAGCTTTGGATTTGTAAAGTCAATGAATTCTCTTATCGTTTGAAAATGATGTCCAAACAATGTGATGGCCCCGATCCCTCGCCACCATTCATCACCAGCCAAATCTCCAAGGCCTTCAGTAATGAAAAGAAAATTTTCCTTTTAACCCAAAACGATTTGGTGGTCAGTTTTGCTGTTGAAGCCCTAACTTTTTCCCCATATCCCTATCCGATGGAGATGTTTCCGTTGAAGGCATTTTTCGATTGCGGTAAATTTGCCGACTGCCTTGTTGTTTCCAATACTTTGATTAAATTTTTTTTTCAACTTTCAAACCATCAGATCTCAGTACGTTGCGGTCAAGAATGGTACCGATTGCCATGTTGAGCTTGGTGTTGATCTCATTGGTGGTATTGGTCTGTTGTCCTCGATTGATTCGCCCCTCCCCTGGTCAACCACAACAACTCCAACAACCATCGTGTTCGAAAAACAACAATCCTCAAGAATCATTGAAGGTGAAAAACAACTTTGGCAAAACAACTGGTTCACCAATCAAAACGACCATCACAAAGACAACAGAAATCATCGGAACCAACGATTCAAAGTCCACGGAGAAATCCACGGGAAAAACGACGACTTGCGACGACTCCATCAAAAATTGATCCAACTCTCTTCAAACCTTTGATTCAAATTTTAATTTATAAAAAAAATTCGAAAATAAATCATGGCTTAAGCCAGCCAAAATTTCCGAAATCCTTGGTCATCGGTTTTTGGTTAACTTTTTCGACCCGACCGATAATTGAATTGTTTGAAACCGAGAACAGCTAGCTTTCAACAATTGAAACAAGCTGCCTACTTAAATAGAGCCCAAAGCCAAAGAGTTTAGCACAAAAAAAAACTCTTTGCCTAAAAAAAAAAAAAAATGGAATCCAAAGCAATGATGATGAGCTGTTCGGATCTTTTTCTGTGGGATTTCTTGGCGTTTGTGGCGTCTGTCATAGTTGTTTGGCTTTTTAAGCCAGTCATCGATAAAACCCTGAAACGATCTCTGTTCTGGATCAAGAAGAACATCATTTGAAACCGAACATTATTTTTTTTTTCTATAAAATAATTGAATTTTATAATTGAGAAAAATTTTCTCTCTTATTGTTTCATAAAAAATAAACATGTTTTAAAAAATTTTTTCAAAAAATGGGCGGAGACTTTTTTAATATAAAATTGTAAAAAAAAAAAGTTTAAGGATATTCTTTATTATGAGGAGGAGCATAAGTATATCGCTCTTAACATTTTCATCGATCGACAACAGATGGCAATGAGTTTTTTTTTTTTTTTTTTTTTTAAACTTTCCATTGCGCCATTGAGCCTAGTCCTAAAAAAAGCGGTTATTTGATAAACCGTTTTTGGGCTTTCGGGCTTAGCGAATTAAAATATCGAATTTTTCTTGGAATTTTTTTTTTTTTTTTTGGTTAAATTCGATTTGTTCAAAATGAATTCATTGATTCGAATCTCAGTAGTTCGATGAAAAAAAAAAGAAGTTATGCTAGAAAATCATCATCCCAAAAGCTAGAAAATAATAACCCGATTTTTTGGTAATTTTTCGTAATCCTGAAAACATGAATCATGATGGAAACAGTGATGCACAGTTTAACCATCCAATTGATGACCAACCCGAGAATCCGATCGACCAGTGGAATCGTTTTGGCGATTTTCATCTATTTTCTAGTATTCGGTTTGGCTATCCTGGCTGTTCGCTTGAAAGCTTCGAGCTCTCCGATCAATGATGATCTTCTAGGTGATGATGAACCAAGAGAAGAGATTCCGGCTCCCGCTGGTTGACGCGGAAGAGGCATTGAAATTTTTTTTTATCAATAAAATCCGTTTCAAAAAAAAACTTTTCCCGACGAGATTCAGCGAAAATATTCTCATGAATCCATTGAAAGGAAAAAAAACAATCAACCAGGATTCTGGTTGTGGATTGTTTCTATTGGGATTCTGAGAAAGAGAAAAGCTGCGAGGAAAACTTAAACGGCAATGAAATGTCACATCAGAACAAAAAAACTTTCTTGTCAGGGAAAAATGTCCGAACATGAGCAAACTTTTAATTCGGGCTGTTGGTTGGCATCGGATCACTGATGGATTCATGAAATTCCCGGGATTCGAGGATTTCCCAAATTTTCTGAACCCAAACTTTTTGGTTTTTTTTTTCTTGAAGAAAACTTTAGCATTTCAAATGCTGCCAAAAATGAAACCCGAGCAAAAGAAAAAAAAATCAAACCCGGAAAAAAAATACCCGATTTCGAGATTTTAGCTGAGAAAACAATCAAATTGAAGAATCCCCTTCGTTTTTTGAATCGAGTGTGATTGACACGTTCTGGTGGGTTCAACACCAAACAAACAAACAAACAAACAGCCTCGATTTTCTTCTCCAATTCGACGACCTAATTTTAAGATTTTTTAAAGAAATTTAAAATTTAAAAAAATCTTTTGTTGCTTTAAAATTTTTTTTTTTTTTTTTTAGGATTTCCGTAATAGCTCAGAATTCTTGTTTTGGGAAAGTTTTGGCATATCCAACCCACGGCGTCAACCTGATCTCTTCAACCAAGACAAGATCCAGATTCAGAGATTCAGAACATCAGGAACAACAGGAGAGAATAGGAATATTTGATAAACATAAATCAACAAACCACAGCCAAAGCCGAACATAATCATTGTGTCATGAGATTTGTGTCGTGAAATGTCGGAAAAGTTTTTTAAGCTTTCCACGTGAAACCAGCAAACAAGAAACAATCTAACCAGAAAGCCAACAAACCAGCCAGCCAGCCAACAAACCAACCAGCCAGCCAGCCAGCCAGCCAAACCAACCGAACTGAACCGAACAACAACACAGCCGACACGAATTTCGGGTAGAATTCTATAGATAGATTTTCGGGTTAGAAGAATAATTCCCGTTCTCTCTTAGTCAGTGTGTGTGTGTGTGTGATGGATTTTCTTTGTGTGTTTGATATTCGGGCTACTGCTACCACCACCACCACAACCATCAAAATTTCAAATTAAATTTTATTCGGAAAATAACCGAATCCTCATCCCGAAATGTTTTCAGTTTGTTAAAGCATTCGAACAAACAATAGCGTGTTGTACGTTTATGTACGGTTATGTTAATGTTGAACGGCTGGGCTTTTTTTTTACCGCAAACACGGGTTTTTTTCCCGTTGTTCATCAGTTGTTGTTCAATGTTTCTATTTCGGATTTAGGATTCGGGTTTTTGATCGGTGCTCGTTGTGGTGTTGTTTCCCGAAAAACAGAAAATAAATCATCCGCCAAACTAGATGAGTGTGTTATTTATTTTATTACGCCGTTTTCACTTCAAAAAAAAAAAACATGGTGATCGTTATAATCCTTAAAAACCTCTAGAGAAGAATTATTTTAAAATTTTTCTCGGTGTAGTGAAAGTGTGTGTGTGTTGGTGATTGATCGGGTAAAATAACCGTAACCGTACCCGTAATTGTTTTCTCCTGATTCAATCAAGTGTCGTCGTCGTCGTCGTCTACGATTCTTTTTCGATATTTCGATATTCGATATATTCGATGGAATCAATGATGAAACCTAGGTAAGTGACCGATTTTTTTTCTTTTCTAGTAGAATGAATTGAAATTTGATTTGAAACTTTTATCACTTTGAAACTTTTTTTTTTGTTGGCTCAAAATGTTTCTCAACGGATTAAACCCAAATCCCCGAAGACAACTTTGACGGGAGAAGGTGGTTCTGGATTCGGGAACCTGGAACTTTTAGGTTTCCCGAAAAACAAACAAAACATTCTTCCCACCAGTTTCCGAGGTTCCAGGAACCAAGAGCCGAGACCATTTGTTTTTTTTGTCTCCCCTGTAACCGGTATTTGAAATTGGAACAACACAACCTAGGCAGAATTGTCCCCTCCACCCTCTACCCCCCCCCCAGTTTTTTTTTCAATATTGAATTTATAAACAACCCGAAAACAAGAAACCCCGATCTCGGGTCCCGACCATGCAATGTATCATTCTGGTTTGATTTATTTGATTCTCGGAATGTTTTTTTTTTTTTCGTTCTAAAGGAAAAAAAAAGATAAATAAAGTTTTTTTTTTTTCTACTGAGAAGAAAGAATATTTATGGCATTGAGAAACTTTCTCTATCTCTCTCTCGGGTTCTGTCGGGTATTCTCTCTCTCTCTCTCTCTCTCTCTCTCTCTCTCGGGTTCTGTCGGTATTCTCTGTCTCTCCCGATAAGAGATGACATACTCTCATGATAAGAAGAAACCCGAAAATTTAATAACAGCAGAAACTTTCCAACCAATCAAATTTCCATTATTTGAACAAATCAATATAAGAAAAAAAAAATCCATGGCGAACCAGAGAATCCTGTATGTGTGAGGATCCAGGAACTAGAATCCTAAATATTGTTTGAGTTTGTTTTGGGGGGGGAGGAGGGGAGGTGAGGGAGGGGTGCGAAGAAAACACTAATGAATTTAAAAATGAATCTAATATCTACCTGTTTCGGTTTCTTAAATTCATCTTAAAAAAAAAAAAAATGATAGACTTTTCTTCATTTCAGTGTCACCTGGGCGATTGGACTCTCAAAATTTGGAACACAATTCGAAGATTCTATCCGATGTCATGTCGTGGCTCCAACAATCGTGGTGTGGTTTTGGTGGCGTAAAAAGACAATGATGATGACTATTGGAACCTTCATGTTGATGTTGGCTGTTGTTGTTGTTGGTCTACTATTGCATCGTTGCTGTTCCAGGAACATAATTTCAATAAATTATCGATTATTATCATCATCATCATCGTTGATGGTTGGTGGTGGATTCTATTGTTTGCCATATTGGTTCCATTAGTGTTACTTTGGCCGAGAATCCTTTGGAAAAGTTTAATGGACACCAAAATGATGATGATGATGATAGTGACACAATGATTCCATCATTATTATTATTTCATAAATTTCATGGCACATTATTTTATCATCAAAATTTATCATCATCATCATTATTAACATTAACAACCAGAGGCAAATCATTTGGGTGGTTAAGACGAACAGTGCAGTTGTTTGACAGAATGCAACGCAATCATCGATCTTCTTCATTATCATTATCATTCGCATCATCATCATTAAAAACATCGGGCCAAATGTTTTGGATTGATGCCATTAGCATAGCGAAGGTTTTTTCCATGTCATTGTTATTGTTGACAATGGCGACAACAAAAACATCAAATCTGGTCGAATGTTTCGAACAACAACAACCACAAGAACAGCGAAACAACAACCAAAACATTTCTTCTTCTTCTTCGTCGTTGTTGTTCGACACATCACCATCCACGTTATCGTCTTCTTCGTCATCTGCGTTTTTGTCATCATCGTCTCTATTTTTGTCATCTCCGTCTTCATCTCCGTCTTCGTTGTTGTCGTTTGATTTGAGAACCTTATCACCCTTTTCATTGCCATCAACAGTGATTTCATCATTAGATGGAATCTGGTTATCGGGAAGAGCAACGTCATCTATGACGGGAACGGAGGATGTCTCATCACCAATCCTCACCACCACCACCACCACCATCGCATCTAGCACGATTGTTATCAATGAATTCATGGTCGATTCTGAGCTTCCAACCATATCTTCATCATCATCATCATCATCATCCTCCTCCGCCTCGGCGTCATCCTCCTCTCCGTCATCATCATCATCATCATTGACCGAATTGATGTTGCCAAGATCGTTGAGAATAGTGGCCACCATTGTCTGTGTTCTAGTTTTGGCATTGGGCCTAACCGGCAATATTCTAGTACCGTTTGTTGTTTGCCGAACCCGAGAATTGTGCATCAATTCGACCAATGTATTTTTGATCAATTTAAGTATCGCCGATCTATTGGTATTGGTTGTCTGTATGCCGACCGTTCTATTCGAGCTCCACTCAAGACCAGAGGTTTGGATGCTTGGCGAAGTGATGTGTAAGTTTTTCTTTTAAAAAAAAAAAAAAACAAAAACTAGAGTTCCAAGCTGTTGGAAAATAAAACAATCCTCTCTTTTTTCAACATATTGATAAAGTCATAATAGAACCAAACAGAATGTCCTATGTGAGAATCCTATGTGAGAATCCTCAAACAACAATTTCAAACAAGAATCCCCAAAACAAAGAGAATAAAACTCCCGAGAATAAAATTAAGTGCTGTGTCTCTCAGTGTGTTGTTGGATTGAACAATCCAGTTTTGGCCAGTGGTTACTGAGAAAGAGAACTGAACTAAAACAAAACAAAAAAAAACGGGACGGAACTAAAGACCAGAGATACCAGAATGAGAGAGAGAGAGAGAGAGAGAGAGAGAGAGAGAGAGAGAGAGAGAGAGAGAGAAAGAATTAATATTTTTATTAATAATAAAAAGTTTTGATTAGAATAAATTTAGGTCATCAACACCACCACCACCACTACCATCATCATCATCATCATCATCATAATAATAATTGTCATAAACAACTAACACTAAACTTTAATATAAATATCCAACCCCCCCTCCCGTTTCTCTCTCTCTCTCTGGTTTCTTTGGTCTCTCTCTCTCTCACTGGTTTCTTTGGTCTCTCTCTCTCTCTCTCTCTTTGGTTTCTCTTTGGTCTCTCAAAATCAAGCAATAAATTAATAGCAAGATTCAAGATCCAAAAGAGAAAGAGAGAGAAAGATGAATGACATAAACTAGACTAGACTGACCAAAAGACCAAAACAGAAGACAAACTACAAACGAAATCTGTTTGTCTGTTCTTTTTTCGCCCCCCCCCCCTCCCCATTATCGCTAGAGAATCCTAGAGAAATGAAGAATCCAAGAGAAATGAAGAATTCTAGAGAAATGAAGAATCTAAGAGAAATGGAGAATCTAAGAGAAATGGAGAATCTAAGAGAAATGAAGAATCCAAGAGAAAAATGAAGAATCCTAGAGAAATGAAGAATCCAAGAGAAATGAAGAATCCTAGAGAAATGGAGAATCCTAGAGAAAAATGAAGAATCCTAGAGAAATGGAGAATCTTTTTCTCTAGGTTTTTTTATGGTTTAATTGTTTGTTTTCTTGTTTATTGACTGTCAACACACACACACACACATCTCTTTCCACATGGACCGTTTAATGTTTGTTGTTCATTGAATCATAAATCGATAAGCGGAATGTTTTAGTTTCCAAACACCACAACCAAAATTCAATCAATCAAAGACATTCGAACGAAGGAGAGAATCCCAAATTTTTTCCAATTAAAACACTGGTTTCACAATGTTGGCTGCTTGAATGGTTATTAATTTTATTGAATTATTTACAAGTTATAAATAAATGAGTATAACCAAATGGTTTTGCAAATGGAAAAAGCTTCAAAAAGAAAAAAGTCGAGTTCTTTTTAACCCAACAAAAAAAAAACATTGGCCTAGATTTTTCCATTTGGAACATTGTTTTATTTTTCTGGTTGCTTCACGTACTGTTTTTGTTCCAATCCAATGTTTGTAAGGTTTTTTTTTCTGTATCTCTCAATGTTGTTTCAATTTTCTTTGGAAAAAGTTTGTGGAATTTTTTAATTAAGATTCTTCCCTTGCTGACCGGTGGTGGTCAGTTTTTTTTTTTTTTTTTTGGTGTGGGAAAGCATTGAGCTTCTTGTTTTCAAATGAACTGAATGGATGCTTGACTGGATAGCTGATTGACTGCCTTGGCTTTTTTTTTTATAAAGCCACTTTTCCTAGATTATCTAGAATCCATCAAAGGAGTTTAGTTCAGAAAAAAAAACGTTGACCAGTTTGTTGGCAGCCAAGCGGCTAGCGCACACAAACATCGACAGGAGAAAAACTTGAAATTCAAGAAAATCTAAAACAAGTTTTTTTATCGATTGGTGATTTATCACTGTTTTCTCATCAAAACTCTTTCCAAAAAAGATTGTTCAAAAAGTTTTGAACTTTGAAAATCTGGAAAAAAAAAAAAAAACAAGACGTTTCTTCGGCTTCTACGCCAATTCTCGGCTTGTTCGCTGGCACACACCAAGCGACCAAGCCGACCACTTAAAAAAATTAAACCTCCTCTCTCCATCAGTGAGACGGAACTTGCTAGCAAAAAAAAAAAAATGATTTATTTGTAATGTAAATGTACTACTATTGGTGTGTTGTTGATTGACATATAAAAAAACATCCGATGTGTGTTTGAACTATAGTTCAAATTTCCTTCCCAGAGTTTCGGTTATCATGATTGATATTCTCCCGAACTATTATTAGAAGAACACACACACTGTTTTAGTTAAAAGTGCGGGAATGAAATTTCAGAACATTTACTTAAATTCCCGTTCACTTAAAATTTCGGATACAAACCAACCGAATCCGAGGAAAATTTTTTTTTAAACAAATATTTAACAACTCTCGATATTCACACACAGAGTACGTGCGCAAAGGAATTTTTAGAATGAAATCCACAGAAGTGGATGGATTTGTGATGAACGATGACGAAGAGCCTAGATCGTGCTGAGATGAGGCAAAATCGATTTAAAACAAAACAATAATAAAGCAAAACAAAAAAACATCGTTCCATCATCGTTCGATGATCGATTTTCTTCTTTTTGGATCGTTTCTGGAACAACTTCAGGAAATTGTTTAAAAAAAAAAATAATAATAACTTATTATTGGTTGTGCGTTTGTTTGCTCTTAACCCGAATGATTTTTTTTGTTTGTTTGTATGATAAATGGCCGAAATGTATGTACGAATCCAATACCAAAACAATGGATGGATGGATGAATGGATGGATGCGGGTCCCGGCCTTCAAAAAAAAAAAAAACAACAACAAATCGATTAATTTTCCAATTGAAACAGACTATCGGTTTCTGTTTGAAATATTGAATAACCGGATATCGGGTAATTGAATGAAACAACAGCAAAAAGGTTCTTTTTTGAATTTCTCAAGCCATCAATTGAAACATGATGAACAAATTGACCTAGATCGTAGCCAGGGTACGGGACTCGAGATATTAAAACCACCGTTTGTACCATATAGTTTGTCACATTCGAATGATAATGATAAACCAATCCAATGGAACATTTATTATTTTAAAACAAACATGAGAGAGAGAGAGTGAGAATTTGCTCTGAAAAACAAAAACTCTGAAAAATGATTCAATAAGAACGATGAGAAGGATTTTTATTTACTTAAAAAAACTAAAAAGAGAAAAAGTTCCAAATGGAACAAAGGGTACCAGGCAGCAGTAACAGCAGCAGCGTGCAGTGTGTCAATAAACTCATCTTACGAAAACGACAAATGCTATTAGTGATATTATATCACATTTGCAACACAAACAAAACCAAACAATTCACTAATAGTGGAATAATGGCCAAGATAGATATTTCCCATTTATGGTACACAACATACAACGAACAACGTCGTCAAAGTGTTAACTTTAATCTAATAAAAATCTAAATAATTTTTTTTTCCTCATTAAAGGCAAAGCTGTTCCATTTGTGGAGCTGGTGGTGGCTCACGGTTCCATATTGACCATTTTGGCCATCTCTTTCGAAAGGGTTAGTATTGGCTCGATATTGTTTGTTCTAGGTATTTAATGAAACTGATCACTATGTTGTATTACTATTATAGTATTATGCCATCTGTAAACCGCTTAAGGCCATTATAAATGTACGAATCGGCGAGCGGTTCTGACCATATGCTGCCTCTGGACGATGGCTATCGTGGCAACCATTCCCGTGTTTGTTTGGTACGGAGCTAGCCCAGGCGCTGTACATTGATGGGAGTTTGGTGTCGGTTTGTATAACAAAGGCTAATGCCACCTGGCAGAAGGCCTATTTTCTGATATCGATCACCGCCTTCTTCTGGATCCCATTGTTCATTTTGATTTTGGTTTATTGTATCATCACCAAGCGATTGGTTCGGGATGATCGTCGTTTGTTGATCGCTTCGGTTCATTCATCAATCTCTGGGTTGAGTGGCCACAATTTTCGGACATCATCGTTGGCCGGAGTTTCCCAAGCTTCACAGGGCTCATTTTCTAAAGAATCCAACAGTGCAACGGGTACAATTTTCTCTGGGCATTGGACTCATTCGTCGCTGTTGTTTCGTAGCTCTGGTGGCTCTGGGTCTGGTAGTCGTCAAGGATCGGCCTCCGGAATCTCCACCAACCAACGAACAGCGACAATGAATGCTGAGAAAGCCCAGATTCGCTCCAGGCGTCAGGTGATCTTCATGTTGGCTGCAGTGGTGATTTGCTTCTTTATCTGTTTGTTACCGTTCCGGTTGTTCACTATTTGGTTGTTGGTGGTATCCGAAGAGGAGATCCGTGCTCTCTCAATGGAAACATTCTACAATATTCTGTACTTTTGTCGTATATTGATTTACGTCAATTCGATGCTTAACCCGTTGCTCTACGCGGTGGTTTCCTCAAAATTTCGAACAGCCTTGATGGACACTATCGATAGTTTGATTTGTTGTTTTTGGTGTTGCTGTGGTTTCCAAACAACCGACGAGCTACTGATGATGAGCTCAGATTTTCCCAATGAAAAGGAGCATCGCAACAAGATGCTTCGACGTTATCGTAGAAATAGAAGATTCTTGATGCGCCAATCGACCACCACCATAACCACCACCACGACTTCTAGTTCGTTGAAGAACAATTCTCTGCGATCGGCTAGTTTGGGAAATTTTTCCACTAGATTCTCGTCGCTTGATTCGATCTTGATGGCCAAACAAAAACACCAACATCAAATCCACCAACATCCAATGGCCAAAGAAATGGCTTACCACCAGGACAGAATTCATTCGATTCGTGTCGGACATCGGGCTCGGAGCAGACAACAGTAGAACCCGATATCAAACAACTTCCAACAACGATTACCAACAGTGAGAACAATAACAACAACGATCCGGATGTTGTTCCAAAAATGAATTCGATCTACAGTAATGTTCATACGGCCGAGCATCGTCGTAAAGCCATGATGAAACGTTCGAGCCGTGTGGCGATAATCGATGAAGAGACAAGCGATAACAGCAAAATTTCCATCAGTGGTTGTTCTTCACCATCCAACAATCATCTCACGAATGGACAACAACAAGGTGGATCGGAAAGCTCAACGATTCGCCATTCATCATATTCGTCGAAAAAAATTTCGAACATTGTTGGCTCCTCGTGGACGACCACGAAAACCCTTCAACAAAGCTCCATCGAAGAGGAGGATGAAGAAGAAGCCGCAGCCGCCGAGGAAAAAGAAGAACAAAACAAAAACATCATCGATAACCCAATGAACCAGATAAAATTCAACGATTTTGATCATGGTTTTGGCTTTGCCGAATCGCGAATCGAACACCAGAGACCAGAAAAATCGAATATCGATTCACAGGAAATCGAAACTATCGATGTCGATGATGATGATGATGATGGTGATGGTGGTGAAGAGAGAATCTCATCAATCATAACCATCGAGGAGATCATCAACGATCCTAAATATTGTACCATCGAATCCTATGTTTGAATGATTGGAACCACCATTTTTCAAAGAGAAAGGGCCTAGCGCCTATATCAGGCTGTGATCCAAAGATTATATTTTTTAAAGAAACACCAGAGTATTTTTTTTTTTTGCCTCAAATGTGTGATGTCTTTTATGAAAGGGCAAAAGTGTTTTCAACAAAACCAACGGGATTTCGCGGGTGATTCGAATGAAGCAAAGGGGGAGAGAATGAACTGTGTGATTACCTCATCAAATTTTTAATTTCTTCCCCCTCAAATCTATCCTATCTATTTATTTTTAATCAATTTACAATCAATTTAATTTTACTTCAATTAATTTATATTTTTAATTAATTTAAAAAAAAAAAAATGTTTTTGAAGCAAATTTGACAAAAAAAAAAAATTAAATAAATAAATAAAATTATCATTTAAAAAAACTTGCTCACACACACACACAACACACAGGTGCTCCATCACAAAACTTTTCCGATTTTTTTTTTTTTTTGGTTTAAGTTTTTGGACAAAATCAGTTTGTTTGTTTTCTTCTATGGAAGAGTTTTTTTTTCAAACAAGAACAAAACTAGTTTAGCTTCAAAGAGATGTGATACGAAAAAGAAAAAAAATTAACCCTCTTCCCTTCCCTGCCCGCTTGGCCACCACTTGGTGCAATAAGTTTTTTATCAGTTTTCTCCAAGCTTGGAAAGCTTGCTGTCTATCGTAAATATGATGGAAATCAAATATAGAGATGTGTTCAAGGAATGGTCAGTTTTTTTTTTCTGTTGGTCACACATTGTAGAGTTGTGTGTGTGTGTCATATAGATATGTTGTTCGAACGACTTTAAACGACACGATGATGTTTGTTGGAAAACTAATGACGTGGTGTGGAGACTGTAAAGAGAGAGAGATTACGTGCCTTTCTCATCATCATACCAATCATCGAAAGCATCATCACTGTAAAAAAAATATCGATGTTTTTAATGAACCAATGTGTTTCAATGGAGGGGTAATGTCATAAATCGTCACACATCGATTATGTGATGCTCGATGATGAATCGATGAATAGTTGAATGGTTGAATGATGGAAAAAGGATGATTTGAATTGGATGAATGTAGGAATATATCAACGGTGTTTCAATCAATGAAAATGTTTGTGTTTAATGACATCGTTCGTTTGTTTGGCGTTTGTTGTTTCGATGTTGTTTTGTGTGTGTGCATGACAACGATCATCATCACAAAAACTTAAACGATGGTTAAACTGTTTCAATCATCTTTTTGATTATTTTTTTGAGAAAATTTTTTTTAGAACTAGTTTAAATTGAATCGATTGATTCGTTCCATACTTACTGAAATTAATCGGTTCGATTGTTTGTGTGTGTGTGTGTGTGTGTGTTTAGCTGTGAACTTGATCCACCAATCTTCTTAATCAACGAATGAATGATCATTCATTCTTCTCGACACTCGCCTTTTTTGATCGATCTGTGTTGTTCTTTTTTTTTTTTTATCATCATTCTGAGATTTCTTGCCATGTGATTTGGTTATTGATTATGAGCTATCATTATGCCTGATCCTTCATCCAATGAAACAGATCATCGATAAACCTATCGATCGATTTATTATGATGTGAATCGTTTCGAAACCCTGAAAATAGATTGTCAAACACACACACACACATAAAATATCGCCAAAATGATGATTTTCTTAATGAACCAAAAGAAAGTTTTGCTCCAAAAATGCATTCGACCAGTGATGAAGTTGACCCTATTGAAAAATGGTCAAAACACATGCCGAACGATTCAATTGTCGGCACAACAGGCCAGAAACGGTCTACGAGGATTGATTTGGGACAGGGAACGTTTGGCCACCACCAGTGCAACACAGCACATCAATTACAAGTTCACCTCCTCTTCGCCAATGTTGATTGATGCTTCGAGATATGAGTTGAAAAAATCGTTTGGCACCCGAAACGATTTGAAAAAAGCTCGTAGAGTGGTCATTAATGGGTTCGGCCGTCATCACTAGAGATGATGAGTGTGGCGTCGCTTTGGGACGTTTGGCCTCGATAGTGGAACAAGTTTCCGAGCTTCATAAAGAGGGACGCGATGTTTTGATGGTGACCAGTGGAGCTGTGGCTTTTGGTAAGCAAAAACTAAGCGCCGAGCTTCGTATGTCAATGTCGATGCGTGAAACATTGGCCTACAATGAGAGCCTTCAGGCTCGAGGGAAAGCGATGCTTGAGCCTCG
>CM067222.1:109393274-109498266 GCA_034190945.1 Octodonta nipae
AAATAAGCTTACATTAGATTCCTTTGCGAAACCCACCTAACCCAATAAGATTTCGTAAGATATTAGTTTACACCCACCCTCCCTAAAATTATCTTACGTAATTTGTGGATGTTCTCTAAATTCTCTCTACTTTTTTTTCGACCAGTCGGTTCCCTCTAGTTATTATTAATACGTTTGCATTTACATACATACATTCTTCACACTAATTGGTCGACGTATATTGAACGATTTTATCAAATATCAAAGTACCACTAATCGCATATGATATTTAACTCGAGAACGAACTACAAAATTTGTTCACAACTCATCTGAAAATTTTCACTGCCTTCAACAAACTGAATTTCCTCTCTGGAACAGAACAATTGTTCACAATTCCGTGTGGAACCCATAATATCAGGATAAATCCAGATCTGTTGGAAACAAGTTTCATTAACCAACAATAGAAAAACCAACAATTCGGTTTTTCATTTCAGAGCGGCGGACCTTCGCGGAGACATTCAGAGAATGAGATTGTTTCGCAGTTTTCTGCGTTCGTCAGTATCGTAAAGATCTTTTAACACAGCCCTATAGAAAAACATCCGCTGAAGTCGTATAAGCGCCTTCAGCCCGCCATTGTAACTTCTTGAACTTTTTCTTCGGTTTATGTCTTATATGGGAATCGAGTTTTTATTGGCGTCAGATCAATAAAACCGATTAAGGAATTCCTATAGTTCTTCCTTTTAGTCCCTAATAATACAAAGTTAATACAAATATTCAGCATTATGTAGTAATGTAGTGTTTCCAAGTTCTATAGAAATGTTATTAACAAAATTTCAAAACAGATACAGATTTAAAGGTGAATTTCAGATTATCAACAATTTCATGAACGGAACACATTAACTATTAGTTTAAATGAACGATCAAGCGAGCCCGCCGAAGGCGGGCGAAGTTCGATCAAAATTATACGAAGCGTCTCGTTCGAAGATGATTGATTACTTGTAGTACTGTCAAGTATGCTTAAACTTCACAACGTTTAGATTTTAAATACAAAAACTATTCCCGCGCTTCGGGCCAGTCGCTCGCGCGCGCCTCTACCGGTCGTCATATATTTTAGAGTATCTTAATTTCTTTTTGTGTAGCGATATCACAGTTCTATGAAGATGATTACGGGAAAAAAGGGGTTATCTGATCGTTTAATTTATTTTTTGGGTGGGAAGTGATTATCTTCGAAGGAGACGCTTCGCCGAAGGCGGGCTCGTTTGATCGGTCAATTATACTACGCGTCTCGTTCTCGATGATTGTCTATAACTAATAATGTATTTTATTAAATATAGAGAATTTATTATATATAAACCTGCTTAATGATCTTTATCCAGTATAGCCATAGCAAACTCATTGTTCGGCTTTGTGAGAGGTCTGTTATAGAAACGTGTGAATGTCTCTGACTTTTCCGTCCAACCTGCCGTTCTTCTTATCGTGCCACATCTATTCCTTTCCGGTATGCAGCTGAAACAGCAGAGTGTTTGGCGCTGTATGCACTAAATTTTTCAGTATTAACGCCTGCTTTGCACAGTAGGGATTTGATCCGATTGTTTGAGGACTAACTGGTTTATGAGGTTTTACTGTAGATAAAAATAGATTCTTGTTTTCTCCTCTGATTGCTTCTGTAAGCTTGAGATAATGTAGGATTATAGAAGCTACACAAAGTTTTGGTCGCTTGTTGAAAAACGGCACTATGAGGATTGGTTGGTTTTTTCCCGGTTTCGACGTCTTTATTAAATCAGGGATTTTTATTTGAAGTCCTGATGAAGTATTGTCCAAGTTATCTATATTTATCAGGGCAATCGTTTGGAGTCCATGAGCTGTTCTTAGTATGAGGAGTGTTGCGGCGATTTCCGAAACAACCTTTAACTTTTGTTCTTTTATCGAGTCTAGCTTTTCTATATATTCTAAGACCTGTGCTGGATTCCATCTCGTGGAATATTTAGGCGTGGTAGGTCATTTTTTAAAGATTCCCTTGAAAAACCTGGTTATAAGGGCATCCTTGGATACATCATGTTTTGTTATCAGTGAAATAGCTGATCTCGACGCATTTAGTGTTCCATAGCTCGCGTTTTCATTGAATCTCTTTGTTAGAAATTCAATGATATTTGCACTACTGGGGTCGAAAATATTGTAGTTTTTTTTTTTCGTGGCAAATAGGATCCATTTTTTGAGATATCCCTCATATTACTTTAGAGTTGACGGTGTTATTGAAGCAATCATGAAGTCAATAGAGCTCTCAGGGATTCCTTTTCTTAAATATGCTTCCCTGACAACTTTCCTGCCACTAACGAAAGTTTGTGTGCCAGGAGATGACTAATATTAGTGGATCCTCACACAGGAGAGAGGTAAATAATGGGTACCACACTTGCGTGGGCCAATTCGGGACGACCACTAGTCCAGTTGCTTTATCACTAATAATTTTCCTTAATGTTGGTATTATAACTGCGAAGGGAGGAAAGGCATAAAACTGCTCTTTTCCCATGAAATTGTAAACGAATGAATTACCAATGCTTCTGGGTCGGGGGAGCGAGCAAAATCTTTTGTATTTCGTGTTAATTCTAGATGCGAATAGATCGATCGTACAGGGGCCAAAATTTTTTAATGATTTGTCTAAAGTATTTATCAGCTAATTCCCATTCCGTATCTAAGTTAGTAACCCGGAATGCAGCATCTGCGAGGATATTTTCTTTTGAAGCGATGTATGAGGCTGTTATCCATATTTTTCTGGCTTCACGCCACTGACAAATCTCACGCGCAAGTTCACTTAGATGTGGGAATTTTACCCCGCGAGCCCTGTTTATATAGGAAATGGCTGTAGTATTGTCTATACGCATCGAAATTTCACAATTAGTGAGCTTAGATGCAAAGCATTTTAAAGCGAAGAAGGCAGCTAAGAGCTCTAGGTAATTTATATGAAATTTTTTATCGCTCGGGCTCCAAAAACCCCTGGTGGTTATTGAATTGGATTCCGCGCCCCAACCTGTCCTAGACGCGTCAGATGATATTAATATTTTATATTTTAATGTTCGTATTGGGTTATTGCCAATCAGTACATTAATTTTCCACCAAACAAAATTCTATTACATCCTGGGTAATTTTCATATAACCTTCGAAATCATTATTATTTACAGTTAACGCTAGCCATTTAGCGCTTTCGAGTCTTTTGCAATAAACTTTACTATATTCTACTACTGGTGATGCCGCGACTAGAGTTCCCAGCATTTGCGCAAGGGTGCGGATTTTACATTGTTTCCCTAACTCAAATTGATTTAAATTTTTTATCATTTGATTTTTCTTTTGATCCGGTAAGTCTACTAAGTATTTCTTTGAATCTAGGATAAAGCCAAGATTTTTACAACGTTTACTTGGAGCTACTGAGCTTTTCTTATAATTAATGATAAATCCTAATTCCTCTAATGTTTTAATGGTAAAATTTATATTGTCATAGCACCGCTTATATGAATAGCCAATACATAGAATATCATCTAAGGATATTATAGACAGACAGCCGGCGTAAAAAAAATATAACTGGCTTCACGATCTTTGTAAAAATATAAGGACTGGTTGATAACCCAAACGGAAGACATCTAAATTGATATAAAATACTGTTAAAACGAAACCTTAAGTGTTTTCTGCTATTTTCACTAATTGGTATCAAGAAATACGCGTCCTTCAGATCTAGGGTTCCCGTAAATGTGTCCCAAGAGATTAGATTTCTTGCAACCCTCAGATCTTCCATTTTGAAATGGGTGTTTTGAATAAATTCATTTAGCTTTTGTGAATTAATGATAAACCTATTAAACTTATCCGGTTTTTCAACTAGAAAGTAGGACGACACGAATTGGCCTTCACAATCTATGCATGGTTCGATTGCTCTCTTGGACAAGAGGGTGGCTATTTCTTGATTCATTTTTTCAAATTGTTTCGGGGACCAGTTAGGGGTAACTGGTCCCGAAGCTGTAATGGTTTACTTTGAAAGTTATATTATACCCGTTTAAGCAGGAGATAATAAACTCATCATTCGTAATTTTTTCCCATTCTTCAATAAAATTCATTACCCTACCTGCATAAAGTTTACCTTTTCTACTTCTTCGGTACTCGACTCGACGTTTGGGTTGTCGAGCGACTCACTGTCGGGGCCGACCTTGCTTGTTGTGGCCTCGGTTTGTATTTCACATTGGTGAATTGCCTCCTCGGAGGGGCTCACCTGTCTGGCTGTCCCAGGTGAGCCCCTCCAGTTTCCCTGAGCAGTGGGCTTTTTTGTTGATGGTTTCTCAGGAGCTTTGAGAGATGCTGTGGCTTTCTTAATATTTTTGGCATCTTTCACTTGTTCAGTCAATTTAGCACCATACAGCCCCTCATCAGAAACCGTGGCTTCTAATGTGGATTTGATGTCTTTATCAAGGTTGGGCGAGATAAAGAATTTTCTTGCCACTGAGTGTTGATTAAACGCATCTGCAAGAATTTTCCCTGAGTCCCAGAGGTATTTCATAAGTTGTGTATGATCCACTCCACCCTCGGGGTTCTCCATCAACATTGACATGGCTGTACCCAGAGAAATAAGAGCTGTACCCACAGCATTCTGGGTCTCAGCGAAGTGTTGGTCTCTCTTTATGGCTACCTCTGTTAGGTGGCTTACTATTTCAAGATTGACTTTAGGTGCCTCTGTACGAAATTTTTCTACTCGAGAGTACTTCTTAAGTAGTTCCTTTCAAGACTTCTCTGGCAAGCACTTGGACATCCAGTTAGACCACTGTTTTTCAATAGTGTCGTCAATCTTTATTACAGAGTCTGTGGATGGGACCTCCTCCCCCATCATTTCCAGGAATTCTTGGTTCCAATCCTGTGGATCCAGATTGGACTCCTCATTCTGGTAAATCGTATTAATTGTTGAGTCTTGCTCAACTTCCAGGGGAGAAACCGGTTTTTCAACTATCGTAGTTTCCTCAGACTCTTTATTAGATCTGTCTCCTGTGTTTTCTTTATTAGCCTCAATGTCTGAAAATAAGGAAAAAAAATATATATGTATACTTTTTGTATATGTATTTTTACCAGAGGCATTGAGTTAGTTCTTTTTGAACGTCACTCTACTGAGGCAATATAGGTATATATATATATATATATATATATATATATATATTAGAAAAAAGGCTAAAGGCTTAAAGCGTTCGAATGGAACTGGGACGAGCTCGTGTGGAGCTGCCCAATAATTATGAATGTTCGTTTGGAATATTCATAATATTGTGTATTAATTTGTCTTTCTTACCTGCAGTGTCATTTCTTTTATCTTTTTGACTTTGCATAAATTCTCTCATGCAGTCTGAGAGGTTATTTATTTGATCCTGCATAGCTTTGAGTTTTTTGCTGGTTTTTCGATCTTCCCGATCTCGTTCTCTTGATCGTGAGCGTGATCTCTTCTTAGTCATTTTGTAAAATTTTAATTAATACTTAATTATTTATTAGATAATTTTTTTAACGTTTGAAGCGTTCTGAACAACAAAACAATATGACGACCGGTAGAGGCGCGCGCGAGCGACTGGCCCGAAGCGCGGGAATAGTTTTTGAATTTAAAATCTAAAGGTTGTGAAGTTTAAGCATACTTGACAGTACTACAAGTAATCAATCATCGAGAACGACCGGCGTAGTATAATTCAGATTTATGTCAACAAAATTAAATTAAATAGTAACAAGAGATTCTACGAATTATTTTATTCTAATAGGTCAATTGACAAAAGTAATAAAATAATAACTTTATTCTATTAATGGAAACAGTTTTTAACTGCAGTGGATTGTACTCATATTTAGCTATTTCTAACTTTTTCGTATATTAAAACATTCTTTTATTGTGATAAGATTGTCATATAAGGCCAAATGTTTTACTTTACGTCATCTATTTATAAATGATATAAATAGATTTTTAAAAGTTGCTTTTTTGAAATCGGAAAAACCATAGCCAATAATTTTTGAGATAGTATAGAGGTGATGCGATAATTAAGCATTAATGGGTACATAAGTGGTGAACTTAGAAATTAGACCGGAAGGAGGTCGACGTGCGAGAATATGTTTCTTTAGGATTAAAACTTATTTTTTAAAGATTTCTGAAAAAAAAAGTAGGATTCTAGAAAAGGTTACTGTATACGTTGTGAATAAATATGTAACACATATATAATGTTTGTTTAAGATATTTTTGACATATTTTATTTATAACCCACAAGAGGCCGTGAAGGTCTAGGGTGAGAATTACATTTTAAGTAAAAATTACAATATATAATTACATTTTATTCAGGAATTCCTTAACTACATGCCCCCATTCATTTCTATTGGTAGACATACATTTCCATTGCTCCAGCCATCTTCTCCGAGGTCGTCCTTTTCTTTTCACACCTACCGATTTTCTGTTTATGATTATATTTGGGATCCTGTCTCTCGTCATTCGCTCGAGGTGTCCTAGCCATTTGAGTCTCTGGGCACTTACAAAAGTAGATATTTTGGGTCCACCATATATGTTCTCTAGTTCTTCATTTTTTCTTCTCCACACACTTTCCGTTCTTATGCCTCCGTGAATGTTCCTTACATATTCTTTACCCATCGTTCGATCCTCTCTTCTTCTATTTTGTTAACAACTCATGCTTTGCTTCCGTATGTAACTGTCGCTCGAATTACTGTTTTATCTATACTTTATTCTTCAAAAGACAAATTTGGATTTCATCAAAACCCTCAGTATTCCATATTTCCTTATTTCTCTTGCTAAAATTGCTTTAATATGTAAAGCCACCTTCCTAAATCTATACGTTTGTCCATCTCCTATTTCTACCCTTATAATTCTGACTTTGTATTACTCTCTAGAGCTCCCATTACCACATATGTTGTTTTCTCTTGATTTATTTTTAAACCAAAGTTCTTCGCCTCCGTTCTTATTCGTCCTATTAACCTTATTAATTCGTTCTTATTTTTTGCAATTATTGTTACGTCATCCGCAAAGGCTACCAAAAATATTGAGAAAAACAATAAAAAAACATTTCATTAATTTTTTTAAACCATTAATCATTGTACTTTGCAATAAATAATGCCTATATTGGGAGAAATAGAATTAATTCCAGTAAGCTGGCTTAAGTCAATTTACTGCAGCTGTGAAATTGGTTGTGATAGTAAAAGATGTTCCTGTTGAAAGCATGGACAAAAGTGCTTCATTTTATGCTCTAAGTGTCCCAGGTAAGGAAGTTCCGATACTACTGATATGATAACAGTCTCGATACTTTGATTTCGATATCAGTATCGATACTTGTTCGTGATTTCGATAGAAGGATCGCTACTTGTTCGTGATTTTGACACTTTGATGGCATTCACCCCCTCTAAATTAGTATTTTCTCGGACTTTAGGGTTCCCCCAACGCCAAATTGGCATCTATATTTTATTTCTATAATCGGTATCTTTTTTTCGATACTATTACCAATACCGATATTTTTGTTTCAGTACCCCTTGAGATGCCGGTATCATTATATTATTGCGACATAAAAATGTGCATTTTTACCAAATTTAATGAAAATAGAGTCATTTTTGGAATAGATACATGTAGAAAACTAAAAAAAATATATTTTTGGCGTTTTTTTTAATAATTAACGTTTTCATTATCTGCAGCTGTTACATTTATCTTTTTCTCGATAGGAATTATGCTATTCTCAGAAATCGTTAAAAAATAATTTACACCTAAACACACACATTTTTGCAGTTGCAAAGTGTTTCTGGTAATCTGTTGCGGTCAAATTCATTTATTCCCTTTATGCAGCCTAGCGGTTGCCCGCAGTTTCACCCGCGCCTGAAAATTAAAATTATATGGTTTTACTTGAAATGAGGACTTGTCTACTGGGTGCACTTTGTTATTGCTACATCTCCAGATTTCATATGACATCGAATCGAGAAAAAGTACAAACCCGTTATAAGCTTTTTAACACAAAAAGCGTCTCAATATAATTTTCAAGAATGATGTGGATGGATTTCGGGCAGAGGTGTTTTTTTAGTGAATGTATATTAATATGAACCATTTATTGTATATTAGTTTATTTTTTATATACGCAGTGTAACATAATAAAGTGCAATTATGGTATCGCCTGCATACGTACACCTTGTATACCAAAACCTAGTATTCTCTCTCTGTATATACTAGCACAACTGATTACATCCACTATTCTTGCAGTGAGTTAACTACCACCCTGTCTACTGTACATCTATGCCTGACAAATATCGAAGGGTTATGACGCTATTATCCCGAATTTTTCTCATAATCTTTATTTTTTTTTCATTTAAACAATGTATACAGGTATGGAAAACGTTTGACTGGGGTCGGAGAATGCTAACGTTAAACAAGGACGAAACTGCTACTATATGCATGAGACGTCTGTTTCACGAGCATTCAAGGTAAAGCACGAGAATATCGTATCGTACAGCATCGATTGTCACAGAGCGACCGTCCGTTGTCCGTCTCTTTCGTCGTCAGTAATGTTTTATCAACGAAGGAGTATAATTATTTACGCAAATAATACGGATTTCGGAGCATTTTTCCTTTTCATGATTTTTGCGATTGGAATGCGGTGATTACCGCCCGAATACGTCCGAACTGGCGTCACACCGACTTCATTCTCCTGGTGCGTATTGCGTTGATTGATTCAAAATCGAATGGGATTCTACCCGACCCCAGAGAACGAATTTTCACACCTGTATATTTCTGCGTATACTTCACCCTGTATGTATGTATGTATACTCCCTGAATACTTACACTCTCTTACCTACCACACTCTATATTTACACCTAGTATGCTTACAATTTATACACCTACACCCTCCATGGTACACTATTTAGTCATCTAGTACATTTATATTCAGGTTGTCAAGCTCCCGCCCAGTTGCTGCCGGCAAAAATGTACAAATCTTATCCCGAATTTTGCTGCTAGAAAAGGACTAGTTTCGGCTGTGCGTTTATTGGGAATAACCTAATTAGACAGTCAGGAATTCTGTTTTTATATGTAGGCAATTTTTCATGCCCGAGAAATAGTGAGTTTGCAAAAATAAATACCCCACCAGCTCGCTATCTCTCTCTTTCTCCCTCTGATGAGAGAGTGATAGGAATAGTGCTAAACTAGTGTTAAAAACATAGTGACCCCATCCCCTTTAGCTTTAGCTTCAAAAATGAAAACAACATTTAAATTTAGATATTTTTGTGAATAATTTGTAACATTTGTTGATGTTAATTGATTTTTTCATTTTTTTGCTTCTATGGAAACCGGTTGTTGCTCTGGCAAATCATCCTTTAGTGCCACTACACCAGAGTGTATTAAGGAGGTGGGCCAATGACACATTTTGCATAATACCATAAGTGACCAAAAGGTGGTGCTCCGAAAAAGGCAATAAAACACCAGGATTCATTTAAATTAATATTATAAAGCAGTACGAAGTGAATAGTACAAAAAATGTCATATGGCGGTTTGAGACATTATATTATCTTATTGTCTTCTAAATGTTATTTGTGGCATGTTCTTAATTGTTTTTAAGTTTACTTGCGAATAACACTACAATTTGATTAAAAAAGCTGTATATTGAAAGAAAATACCAAAACGTTTTAAAGTCGATTCTGACTTCGTTGTCAATGGCTAAAATATGTAACGAAAATGCAAATTGCAAATTGAAAGATTTTTTAATCCAATGTGGTGTTATTCCCAAGTAAACTTAAAAATTAATTATTATCAATCATACTGATTATTTTTTGATAAAATAACTTCATGTAATTCGGACTCATTCCTCAGAACCACGCCGGAAATAAACTAATAAATGTCACTCCGTTTATTCACTAGAAATGATTGAACATATATATGTGTTCAAGTGAATTATTGTTAAACAAGTTATATTTTTTGTATTAAACAAATCACAGACAATTTAAACGACTGTAGTGGCAGCAGAGAAAAATACTGGCAAGTCCAATATATTGAGAATCAGTGTATCACAATGTCTTTACACGTTAATATTATTATAGTATTATAGTATTTTGTGTTAACAGGCAGTTTATATACAAAATAATTTGGTTAAGTGCGAGTTGGACTTGAATACTAATGGTTCCGTACCTCCTTCAAGATTCTAATATTCCAGTTTCAGACAAGCAGGGAATGAGTTCATTTTCTTATATTTACCCTAATATCTTTTAAAGGAAGCGTTTTAAATTTATAAAGAATATTTATATAATATTTATAAAGAATATATATATTTAATTTTCTAATTTGGCCCCCAAAATTAGAGTTTTTTTTACTAATAAACTTTCAGGGAAGCCTTTTATAATCTACTGTCTGAATTTTGAGGCTCTGTAGATTGGAAGATAAAGGGCAAAATAGGTCAAGTTTTAAATTATAAATTATTAAATCTGTTATTCAAATTATTTGAAAATACAAATAAAATATATTTTTCAAAATTTAAATATTGTAGTTTCTAAAGTGGGAATTAAGTCGATGTTTAACATTTTTGTTAATATCTTTTAAACAAATAATTTAAAAATATGATATATTTGTAATTCACATAATGAGCCTTTTATCTGATATCTTACATGATGCGTTTGAAAATTGAATATTTATTATCCATTTACTTGCATAATTTGTCCCTAAAATTACTATGGGGGTTTTCTAATATTTTTTTTATAAATTTCAAGTGAGCCCCAGTACCCCTAAATATTTTCAAAATTTTAGGTAGTATGGTTTCAAAAAGGAGGAGGTTATCAAGTCGTCGCGTTTTTTGTACCTGATTTCTACACCTGTTGTGAACCGTTTTGAACGAATATGGTCTTGTTTAATAGAGTATATATCCGTATTGGTGAAACTTCAAATTTTGGAATAGAATTCTGTAGGTAAAGTGATGAAAATTGTGAATGAACACATGCGTTCATGGAATTTGATCAATATCCCTAACATGTTGATCGATTTTTCAAAAACCTCTTATGGATGTATACAGTGTTTGAACGTGTAATCTGTTAAGCAAGATCTCTAGGTGACTTTTAGACTTTTCTGCCCCATGCAACTTACAGTTTTGCAGAAAATAGCCGAAAATTACAATATTCTAATGAACATTTTCACCGCATTGACGTAACGGACATTTCCTCATAAATATTTTAATTTTAACGTAATAGTGCGGTAATTGCAGGCATTGAAAGTTTTGAATACGAATTTGAAAATTTTCTGTGTTCATCTTAAGCATATAGGTAGTAAAGAATAGTATTTTCGGCAACTTAAATCAATGAGTACTAAGATCGTTTTGTTTGTAAACCAGGCAAATACCTATTAGAGTTTAGGGTTTAGAGTTTAGTGATCAGAATAATAATTATTATTAGTTTACAGAGTATACATATCTTATTTTATACATACACAGTAATTCATACAAAGATAATCGCGTTATCTGCATGTAGGCTAGCCACTTATCCTAGGATCCTTAAAAACAAATTTAAAATTTTTTTGTGGTGATTGTAGTTGTAAGTACAGTTCTATTAATAATGCTACTATGAATAGAAAATGTATGCTCATTATTATAAATATTACATAGTATATTAGTATCTTGCTCCTAGTTTTTTGCATTTCAATTTTATTTTACATAATTGTTTGTATCCATTTGTTGCCCTTTTTTTCCTAGAACCACTATTTTTGAGAATTTTCAGTTCAGGTGGAAGAAAGTTGAATATGCGAATAGCCGTAATGTAGCTTATCTTATTGCAACCGACCGAATTCTAATGGGAATTCGAATATTTTTATTTCTAGTAATGCTGTTTGAGTTTATATATGTTTTAGTTAGTTCTTGATAATGATATAAAATAGATTCAGTAGCAAATGACTGTTTCATAGCGTATTTTAATGAATCACAGATCGCTTTTTATTAATAATTTTTAATACTCTATGCTGTAGTCGTTGTAGGTGTTGTAAATTGTCTTAAGCTATAATGCCATAGTTCGTAATTCTGTGAATGAATGCAGAGTAGATTATACGAAGTACCTGAGAATTCATAAATTTTGATAGTTTGTTAAATTATTACACCTAAATACCTGTAGAGCTCAACACTTTTTATTTTCTGACTGTCTATATAAATGCTTATATCTTTTGGTATGCTATTGGAGTAGTTTCCGAACATCATGACCACTGTTTTTCCAATATTTAAGGTCAACTTATTGAAAATATAATTTAAATGAAAATGTTTCTATTTTGCGACGACTTTTTGGTGTCACATTCTCCCAACCTAATAGAAACTTTAGTGACAACAAATGTTAAGCTCTAAACTGCTATTTGGTGAGATTATACACAGGTGTTTAGTTATAGCAAACCAAATCGCAAAGTAAAGTGATAGAAGGAGTTGTATATATATGATGATTGAAATATAGGACGGAGTAGATTGGTAGTTACAGAAGGCAATAAAAACATTATGGTGGTTTATAGGCAACCTAAATACGGCTGCCTATAACCCTGTCCCAACACGACATAAAACCGATATAGGGTGATTAAAAAACTGTTATATGATGTGGCCATAAACAAATTATATGCAGAATGGTTGAAATATATGCTGGAGTTGTATTATATTTTTATATAGTTCATAGCCCATAAGAAGTTGCAAAGAGTGTGGAGAGGAATTAATGTTATACAGGGTGATAATACAAAATATTGAAATTGAAATAATTTATAGGGTAGCCCACAAGGACATATACGATGGTTGAAATATAGGACGGATTTGACTCCTATAATTTACAGAAGGCAGCTAACAACTTTATGGTTGTACGTAGGCAGTCGTATGTACAGGATGGTTGGTACATAGTGTGGTGTGGAATAATCTATAGTTCTATAGGGTTGTCAAAAAAAGTTGAAAAAAGGCTACAGGACGTGGCCCATAAGGGATAAACATATTTTGTACTTTCAGTTCGCGTACTAGTACATTTTGTTCATAAACTTTAACCTGTCGATTTAAGTGATCATTGTGTAATGTTGGGGCTTTCGTTGTTTCCTGGTCCTATTAAGGTTATACATACAAAATAAAAAATAAAGTTCAAAACTCTCCGAGCTCAAAAAACTAAAAAGTTGAAAATAAAACATAAATATATATATATATATATATATATATATATATATATATATATATATATTATTTAAAACACAAGTCACTTTTTAAAAAAATTGATTTAATTAATACACAAAACAATAGTTGAAAAATACAAGATATAAAAGTTACTTGGATGAAATGAACTTAATGACCGCCGTGGGATAGCAAGTCTTGCATTTATAACATTTACTTTGCTGAATTGCATTCCCACGGTTTCAACGAATCTAACGGATCAGCGAAATACGATACTTGATAACGTACACGTGCATAATATACTCATCTAACATATATATAAGCGACTTCTGCCTGTAACTAAAAAGCTGAAAATTATTATAACAATATACAACTCTAGCAAATAAATAACATTTCAATGTTGTTAGGTACCTACTCAGAAAGTAAAAAAATGTAAACATTAAAAGGTGCTTATTCTGTACAAATTACTTACCTACCAATCTAGTATATTTTTTAGGTCGGTGCCAAGCAACAATCAAGTTTGCTGAAGTAGTAGATAAGTATGCAATACAGGATTTTAGATGACAATGGATTGTATTTCACCTTCGAAAGTAGGTCGTCGATTTTCCTGTTGTATTCCGCTTTGTCTATCAGGATGGTGACACTTCCTATGTCAGCTGGTAGAATGGTGTTGGATTTGTCACCCTTAAATGTTTTATGATCGTCCTTTCGGATGTTTTGTTTGATGTGTCGTATTTTCTCAACTGCGTTTCTGTTTTCGAAATTCCTGGAGATGCGGTGTCTCTTTGCGAGCCCGGTGTCCAAATTAAAAACGGTTGGAGATCTCTTCTTAAGCCACTGCTGCGACGCATCACCGATAACCAATCGACAGATTAAGTCACCCAATGAGCATGACCGGTAAAGGGTACAAATACATCTGAAAATCTGAATTTCCCATCATTCACCTGATGACTATAGCAGATCCAAAGGTATTGAAACTTTGTGAAATCAATCATTTCAGGACGATGGATGTCCAAAGAAACTTCAGGGAACACATTGTGTACCAGCCTTGCTGCTTATTGCTGACTCCACTGAGCTGACGATATCTAGTACTGTCATCTTTTGGGAGCTACAGCGTAATTTAGGCCCTTAGAGAGCACTGTTTTTTCAACTGCGGTGAGAGTTCTGGAGGGCATGTTCACCACTGTTTTCTTGTTGGTTGTATCCTTCGGCGATTCCTTCCTGGTAAGTTTATTGAGTTTCTCTGTGTGCACCTTTTGGCTGATTTGTCTTATGTTTTCACAGTGTTTTTGGGTCGAAGCAAAAATTGTCATGTTGTCTTCATGTGTGAATCTTCAGATTTCTTGAAACACCTTTCTTCCGCAATCTTCAGGAGTTGGGATTTCTTCCAATGATGATGGTTGATTCCGGACCTCACCTGATGACGATAGCAGATCCAAAGCTATTGAAACATTGTGAGATCAATCATTTCAAGATGATGGAACTTCAAGGGAACTTCGAGGAACGAGTTACATTGTCTACCAGCTTCAGACTAATCTTGGAATTATATTGCAATTATTTTGATTTCAGATGAAATTAAATATTGAAAAGTTAAAATGATGATCATGCACCAGAAAAGGGTTAATTTTCTGAAAAGAAGACATTTCTAATCATAATTGGATTTGGGCCTAATTATTGATGTTTTGTTTTGATTAATTATTTTCGTTCTCTCTATTTTGTTATAATGTGCCATGGGGTATATTCAAACTTCAAATACATCTGGGCCGAAAATTTTCTGGTTAGACAGTATACCAGGGGATCTACATGGGGTGTACTATACTAAAATACTAAAAGATATGGAATAAATCAATGGGTGTGGTTTTTCTTTTATTGTAGCAAATGCATTGAACCGATGTTCTTCGGGATGGTCGGATCTTGGATTTAAAAAAAATGTAAAATAGATAAGAAACCATTGTTTCTGGATCAAATGGAAGATTATGAATAATTGTCGTTCTTTAATTGAACTACTGGGAAATATATCATATAGTTTCAGTACTAAAGCGTAGATTTATTTCAAAATGTCAATAATGATTTTATCATTAAGTTTTGAGGTTGTTTTGACAAGAAAAGTTACTTTTTTGTGAGTTTTATTATTTGGATTTGAAAATTTCAACAATCCGGTATATTCTGAAGTGATTTTTCAAGGTTTACTTCTTTGATAAAGCCATCATTTGAAATTTGGTCTTCAGTTAATGCATAAATTTTAGTTTTTGAATTGAAGTTAGTGCAGTCTTGTAAAAATTTTATTTTTATGCGCGATATGGCATCAGATTTTTCTGGGTTTGTAAATAATTTTAAAATTATACTATTATAGTTTCTACATCCATCTAGCAAGTTTGCTAACGGTGTCCCTTATTTAGAAAAGCTAAGCTAAAAGCCCATGGTCCAGCACTACTGTAAAGCGTCTGTAATATAATAACCCGCTAAGGGCTTTAACGGCACTCACTACCGCTAATAGTTCCCTTACAATTGTTGAATATTTTGTTTCGGCTGCACAAAGGGTACTAGAGGCATAGACAATAGAGAGATCCTATCCTATCCTATGGATCCTTGTGTTAAAACGGCACCTACTGCAAAAGCACTTCGTTGTTAAAATAATTTCCTGCTCGAAGTCAAGGTATTTTAAAATTCGGCCAGGAGTAAGAAGTGCTTTGAGTGTTTCGAAACATTATTTACATTTATTACTAAATGGAAATTAGATATGATTTAATTCCTTTTGGGTCCTAGGTAGAGAAATATTGGTATTTTCCTAACTAGATCCAACTAATCATAAATTGTGGGTAAGGGATACTTTCGATGGTTAATTCATTCAGATTTCGGTAATCAATATATACTCTCCATTTTTATTTGCCTGAAGCATGGGGTTTTCTGGAGACAACCCTAATTGGAGTTGATCATGAGAAAATTGAGGATTAGATAATACCTTGATTTAGTATATTGCTTATTTGGCTTTTTATTTCATTTCGATGAATTTGAGGATACGTATAAAACGTTTGTAGTTATTGGTGTCTATCGAATGTTTCATATTATTGGTGAATGTTAATCTGTTACCTTCGAGGAAAAAGATGTCTGAAAATTCTTAACAAAGATTGCTAACCAATTCATGTTTTTTGGGATTTTAATAATCTAACCGTAAATGGTCTTTTATTAGTTGAATTTCGTCAGTGAAAGCCGATTCATATAGATTAGAATTAAGATTCAAGACATGATCAAAATTACTAATTGGTTCTAAGGAAAAATATGAAATACCAACAGTTGGTAACTGAAGTTAAACATTCCCCATTTGCCTTTCTTGGAAGACAAGTTTAGCCTTTTATACGGGATTGGGCTTCTACTAAATATCGAAAATTTTGTGAACGGAATATCTGTTCTAGTTTTAATTGCAGACCACTTATAAGGGGAAGCTCCATTTTGAAGTTGTTTGAATCTTTGTAAAAATTGGATTAAGGAAGATAGCTCCCTTCAATCTCTAAAATGACTTGTTAGTAATTGTCTTATTTCAGGTTAAGTTGTGGGATTTCTTGAGCTTACCCGGATTTTTTTATGTCAGTACATAAGAGAAAACGTTGGTCACGAATTAAATTATGTATTTCATTTTACTTACAAAATTAAATATTTCCAACTTCAAAATTTTTTAATTAACAAAGTTACTATTTGCACATTCAACAATATTTTTTATTAACCAAATTAATATTTGGACTTTCAAAAATATATTTTCATGAAGAATATTGTATTGCAATTTACAATTGGTTATTGAGCAAATAAACTAAACAATATCGTTATATACAGTATAGATTTTTTTTGCGAAAGACATTCATAAAATTTAATGTTATCGTAAAAGAAAATCTTGTTAAATAAGCTAAAAAGAAATTTGTTAAGTCGATTTAGTACAATCACAATCTAATTCTACAAAATATAAATCTTGACTTAAAATGTAAAAAATTAGCATAGTAAAACAATTCCGTTGATGTTGAGAGAAGGCCATTTTGTGCCGACAAGGGACAAACACCGTTCACAGCGCGTTCAAGACGAAAAAACTTTCACTCCATGGAATTTTATTTCAAACTTTTTATCGGATTTCCGTGAAAAGCTGAAAGCGAGTAAGTGTGATTAAAAAGTGCACAAGAGGGAATACAGCCCCGTTCCTCATTCGCCAATCTTGTAGATTTGACTCTCACAATTACTATCTATCCATAGCAAATGTTCCCAGCGCAGGTGTTTCGGAACGGTTTTCGTATATATTAAATCGAACAAATTCGTTTTTTCAGAGGCGTAAGCAAACGCCTATTGTAAAATGCACCATAAAAGTCGTTATTGCTCTAGGTAATAGCCATAACATTTAACCGTTTATTTGCTTCCTTTTTATCGTTCAATTGTTAAAAATAATGTAGTGTGCAAGTGGTTTAATTAATAAAAATAAATCAAGTGCTAGATACGTGATTTGGAAGAGCAGATATTTATACATATATAGTACATTCAAAAGTAACAGATATACAAGAGTTATAGTGGGAAGTTAAAAACATGTTTGATTCTTTTATAGTAGATTTCGAAAAGACATATTTTTTAAAGCACATGGTAAATCATAATAGTTTTTACATAAGAAAGACTTTGAGATACGTTATCGAAAACATTACAATTTGAAAGCATGGTAAGCAGAGTAGAGGCAAAATTCCGGGATCTCGGGCATGTTCAACATATTTGTAATTCTTAGTGTTTATGCAGTTCTTGGAAGTAACACCAAATATATATCCTGGAAATTTTTTACATTGCGAGACGTTTTGCGGACTAGGTTAGACCCAGTTGTCAATGGCAATAAAGAAACTATATGAAAAGGTACAAATTGTAAAATTTTTAGTTGAAATATATGACAATATTATATGAAGTAATGCGTTACTAAGTAACTTACAGAATTTAATTTGATAAAATACAGGGTAATACAAGTAAATGCTCAAGATCATATAGGAAGAAAGCTTCGTTCAAATAGGAAGAAATTGAAAGAGTTATCTTCAGAATTCCATGAATAAAAATAAACCGAGTGGTAGATACCTGCTTTAGAAGAGTATGTACAGTACAGTCGTAAAGTAGCAGATAAATAAAAGTGATATTGTTAAAAACTGTTCGATTCTTTTATAGAAGATTTCGAAAGGACATATTTTTTCACGCACATAATATATCATAATAGTTTTTACATAAGAATGACTTTGAGCATAGTAAGCAGAATAGAGGCAAAAATCCAGGAACTCGGGCATATACAGTACATTCATAAAGTAGCAGATAAATAAGAGTTATAGTGGGAAGTTAAAAACATGTTTGATTCTTTTATAGTAGATTTTCGAAAAATGCACTGAGTCAACATAATTCTTTGATAGCATTTTCGGAGTAGACACTTATAAGAAACCGCACTTAGGAGCGCCATATCAAAATCTGAAAATAACGCTTTCAAGTTATTCCAATTAAAAGGAACTTTAATTCCAAATGAATCCGCTCAAATTTCCTTGTGCAACACTAAATACTATTAAATGAAATTGGATACATCGTGCGTCACATAATATAGTCAAAAATTTTAATTTAAAATTGTTCAAGTTGTTTTATTGATATAGTTTCTTTACTGTCATTGGCAATGGGGCATGACCTAGACCACAATACGTTTGAAAATATACAGAATACGTGGGGTGATTCAGAATCAACTGCATGAATATTAAGTAAAAGATTCTGCAAATGTTGTTCTGGAAAGAATGAAATTACTAAATCTGGTCGAAATCCAAAAAAGTAATGCAGGCGGATCTACTTGCCTAAAGTACCGAGAAGACAGATATTTTTTGCACAGTTGCATCAATGGCGTAATTATCACGGCAATTCAATCAACGATTTTCGATAAAGAATCAAATATTTAAAATAGCCAAGTGAAGAGGCAAATTGTCGTTAACGGAGAACCAAAAATCCTAATTCTTTAAAGAAACTCACTGGGCTATAGGTCTGGAATTTCCTCTAAATCAGCTCATCCCCTCTTATTAAATTTGTTACCGGATTTAGATGAACCCTTTATATACCACCATAACCAATTTTTTCTACCAGACTACGTTTTACCCATTTGTCCTTATTTGCATAATGTTTTCCAAATCATTGGCTAGGTAAAGAGGAACCAGTTAGAATACAGCTAGATCGCCCGCTTTAAATAATTAAGAATTTTTTCCTGTGGAGCTATCAAAGAGTAATTAATTCGTGAATGCACTAACAAATTTGGAAGATTTAAAAGCAAGGATACGCTACACAATTAGAAATATTACCGCAAACGTCCAAAAAGTATTTATTGATCGCATTATTGCCAGATTTTTAACAGCGACCAAGACGATTTGTAATATTTACAATGAGTTTACTGATAAATTTCGGTTTGTAATAATTACTTATATATGCCATGTCATATGTAAATAGATGTGCTCTATCTAATTCTGAAATATAAACTGTAACATCTCTTTCGTGAGATCCCCATGTATCAGTCTTACTTAATAAATACCTATGTGACTAAAAATAAAAATCACTAATTTGAGCGTAACAGTTTCACTTTTATTTATTTTCCTGCTAGGCTGCTAATGGTTGGACGTCTGTTAGTGGCTTTAATGGTGGTTTATAAATTTACTAGAATCTGATTGTTGACGCATTATTTATTAAATAAAAAGTTCTATGCAGATAAACTGAAATGATTCATATCCAAAACAATAATTACCAAATCTTTATCTGATAGTTGACACTGATTGATACAGTAGTCTTTAATTATTTAAATGTTTGTGCCCCTATTTGTTATTGTATAACTTTAGAATGACCGAGTAATGTCGTATTCTTTGTGTCTAGAGAATGGTTCATAGATAAGATAGTATCTGAAAGGTAACGCTGAAATTAAGGAATTAACCAATTATAAATTTTTAATCCGAAATGATGCATAATTAAATATTTGTGATCTTGGTTATCAAAATGATTTTGCAATATTTGATTTGGTCAGACAGCTATGTTCGTGATTCGGTTAATGATGGTGTCCAATTTGGACAAGTTTACCGATAAATATAACAAAATTTGTTTGTTACGAGGGTTGTTAGAAGATACACTAGAATGGGATAAGTGGCGCTCTAGTCAATTCATTAAAGAAACCTGTATTTACAAACCGAACCATTTCATATTTAGAAAATTTGTTTGGGTGACAAATAAAATATTTTGACAATTTAGTTTCGATTATTTTAGAAAGTGATAATTCGTCACTAAGCTAGAATCTAATAGGTTGAGCTGTTTGCGTTAATTTGATATTTATAATTCCAGATTGTTAATTGTCTCACAATATGTTCGTGTGTAAAGAAAAAGATGTAGGTACACAAACTCTGTCGACAGGATAATTTCCAGGTACGCCAGGATCCGAAAGGTAATGCTCTAGTAAATCCAAATGTTAGTATATATATATATATATATATATATATATTATATATATAAATATATATATAGTAGTGGAAAAAATTAAAGGATCAAAAAATAATTCCAAATTTTTTGACGTTTTTCAATTAGCTGTATTTACCTTGAAAATGGTCGCCCTGGAGTTAAAAAAAGGGATTTTAAAGATTGAAGTTTCTAGTTTTGAGATCTTATGAGAAAAAAAAATTTCAAGCAACGTGTACCGCTCAATCCTAACGAATACCATAACAAAAAAATTTCAATTTTTTTTGGTTTTCTGTTTGGTGTACGAACTTGAATTTTTTTCTTTTCAATCAACCACGCCATGGATAGAATAACTTGTTCATTCAGCTTTAAATTTCTGTTTTGCAAAGTTCAATACGACCACTTCTCGCTGAGATATCGAACTTTGAGTGGAAAAGGATCTTTTTGTCTTTAACCATCAATACCTCAGCAACCCCCGATCGCACATGAAAATTAAGTAAGGTGTTGTAATCTTGAATAAATTTCCCACAGAAATCAGCTTTTTTTTATTCTTTACATTAATTTGAAAAATCTAGGTAAAAAGCACGTTTGATGGCTTTTGGGATCACCAGCCGCTAAACTGAAAATATCGAGAAAACCAGTAATGTTAAGTGTGCCTTTTACAGTTCAATATGCCAACAAAAACCCCACAATGTTTCGTATAAATCCATCGAGCCGTTTTTTTTGTTTTCTTCGATCGAATTTTTGAATACCTTAAAAAGTTGATTTTGATTTTAAATGATCACAACTTTAACAAAATGCAAAATACTATATTTTTTCTGTTTCTTATACAATATAATTCATAAATCTGTTTAAGATTGTAGGAAAACAAAAGAGAAATTGAAAAAAAAAATTTGGAAAATTTGGAATTTTTTTTTTAACAAATTAGTATTCTTTTTTTAATGACCCAAAGCGTACCCCGTGAAGGTTGCCAGATCGGATTTACGCTTCTTTTGTGTGCGTTTGTGTATTTGAGTGTTTGTGTGTATGTGTATGTATGTTCGTCTGCCCGTTCTTCAGGTATATTAATAACGGGTATTGCCAGCCCTGTTCTCAATAACGGCTGCTAAGCGTTTAGTCATATTGATGCAGCGGGCAATCTGAGGTTGAGGGGTGGTGTTCCAAATTTGCAGAAGTGCACGCTCTAATGTGGCCAAGTTCTGCACATTTGGATACTCACTGCGCAAACGACGACCCATTATGTCCCAAACATGCTCGATGGGATTGAGGTCTGGACTCATTGGTGGATGCCGCAGCAAAGTGATGTCATGGCGTTCCAAAAAGCGTCTGGTGATGTTGGCTGTGTGTGGGCGTGCGTTATCTTGCATTAGAATAAACTCCCTCTGACGTTGCCGTCTACGCAGTACAATTGGTCTCAAAATTTGGTCAATATAGCGCTGAGCTGTTAAGTTATCGCGCATAATCACCAGAGGTGTTCTCCAATCTCGCGAAACGCCGCCCCAGACCATGACTGACCCACCACCATAGCCGACAGTCGGACGAACAAAGTCCTGGCGAAAACGTTCACCACGACGGCGCCAAACAAGCGGACGTCGGTCGCTCCCATGTAAGTGTAACCTGGATTCGCCAGTGAATAAAACATTTCTCCATTGTCTCAATGTCCAAGCCCGATGTGCGTTGGCATACGCTAAACGTTCTCGGCGATTTCTCGCTGTCAACATGGGTACACGATTAGGATGTCGTGGATTTAACCCATTTTCGCGAAGACGGTTGATGACTGTACGGGAAGAAATGTTTCGTACTTGGTGTCGCTGTTGTACCCGATTTGCAAAACTTCTCGCCACAATGTTCGCACTGATGAAAGGCTCACGTCGAACGTGTCGGACAACTGTTCGATCATCTCGAGCAGTCGTGACAGGATGGCGTCCTTGTCCAGTACGACGAATCTCTTGGTTCGTCTCCCGGTATCGTGCATACGTTCGAGATACGACGGATTGACTAACACCCATCCGGATGGCAACATCACGTTGACTGCAACCTTCTCTGAGCAGAGTAATCAAACGAGCAACCTCTAGCTCTGATAAATACCTTCTAACCATGATCGGAAAGCAACTTGTTTTTTTTGCAAATTTATGAAATTTTTTGTAACGCAGAAGGAGTGGTTTTGAAAAAACCTGTTTTTTAGCGTTTTAAGAGTTCACGAAAACTAAGGATAATAAATTTCTGAAAAGCGTCTAGATCGAGTTCAAAATTCTATTCGGTATATCAACTTTGTTTGAAATTTAATTAAAATTTTAATTCAGTCGAAGTTTAAAAATCAAGAAAATCAATGGAATGCAATAACAGAATTTTTTGAAGTCATTAAAAAAATTTTCAAATTTCTTCCATTTTTTTTGGGTCATTAAAAATGAATACAAATTTGTTAAAAATTTTTTTTTTTTAAATTTTCCAATTTTTTTTTTTAATTTTCCAAAATTTTTTTTTCCAATTTCTCTTTTGTTTTCCCATAATCTTAAACAGATTTATAAATGATATTGTATAAGAAACAGAAAAAATATAGTTTTTTGCATTTTGCTAAAGTTATGATCATTTAAAATCAAAATCATCAACTTTTCAAGGTTTTCAAAAATTCGATCGAAGAAAACAAAAAAACAGCTCAATGGATTTAAACGAAACTTTGTACGGTTTTTGTCGGCATATTGAACTGTAAAAGGCACACTTAACATTACTGGTTTTCTTGATATTACCAATTTAGCGCCTGATGATCCCAAAAGCCAACAAAAGTGCTTATTTTCTTGATTTTTCAAATTAATGTAAAAAATAATTTTTTTTTCAAAAAACCGTTGCTGATTTTTATGGAGTGTTTGTTCAAGATTTCAGAACCTTTCTTACTCTTCCTGTGCGATCAACTGTTGCTGAGATATTGATGGTTAAACACAAAAAGATCCTTTTCCATTCAAAGTTCGATATCTTAGCGACAACTGGTCGTATTGAACTTTTCAAAAAAACAATTCAAAGCTGAATAAACAACTTATCCGATCAATAGAGTGATTTATTTCGAAAAAATTTTACATGTTCATAGACCAAAAAAGAACATAGAAAAAATTTGGAAAAAAAATTCTTATGGTATTCGTTAGGATTGAGCGATACACGTTTGCTTGAAAAAAATTTTCATCATCAGGTCTCAAAACCAGACACTTGAATAACGTCAAAAAATTTGGAATTATTTTTTGATCCTTTAATTTTTTCCACTAGTATATATATATATATATATATATATAATATATATATATATATATATATATAGGTTTTTTATGGATCTAATTTAGATTTTTATCTTAATTTTTTAATTTGATTTAGCCCACTAAATTTAATCCACACCAGTTTTATAGTACCTTTTGAAAGTATTAAATGAGAAATTGGCGAAATGCCAAGACAACAATCAACATAATCAAACAGATGAACGGATGTACACCAAAATAAAATGTCAACCACCACCCTTCAAACAATAGGAATAAACAGTCTATATCTCTGCTGGGAGTGAACATGCAGGGAAAAGAAACTGTTAGAAAAACTTAGGACGAAGAAAAGCAAAAAAAACAATAGATATCTTGCTTTGAGCAGCAAGTCCTGTTGTAGCAAACCATACGCCAAAGCAGAAAGTACCAAGACAAAACAAAAGAAAAACGATTTCAAGGTTTTTGTGTTCAATAACCAACACGAAAAACAATAGATATTAGCTAAAGAATAGAAGATTTTTCTAAAATGCACAAACATCATAGACAGCAATTCAAATGGTTCAAAACCAGAACATAAAATATTATTATTGCTTGAAAAGGACGGACAAATTACAGCACAACCAGCCGACAGAGGAACCGCTACCTGTTGTGATGAGCCCCGTAAATTATAAGAAAAAAATGCAATAAATATTGAAAGGCCAATTATAAACGAGTATCATGGGACCCCACCACGTACCTTGGAAAAACAATAAAACCGAGAATCAATACATGATCTATAGAACAAGGTATTTAAAGAAAACGATCACTCCAGAAAAATCGAGTTGATGTCCTAAACTGTACGGAGGACCAAAAATTCACAAGAAGTCAGACCAATAGTAAGTGCAGTTAACTCACTAATAGAAACACATGTATAAAAAATTCACAACAAATTATAAAAACAAGAAAAAATCTCTATATCGCTATATACCTATCGAAGAAGCACTGAACAATATAGTTATGAATGAGAATTTAATTTAGGATATAGAACTGGCCGACCATCATCTCAGAAAATATCCTACAGGATGTGGTTACTGCTAGTAACCAGTAGCACACACCACTATTCTTATAAAAGTTTAAACAATAATTTCTATATTTCTATACTACACAAAGAAGAACACAACAGAAAATGAGAACTAATCGAGATAAATTAATTTTGTCAAATGAAAACGATTTCATCCTTACTATCTCCGTAGAATTCAGTGGTTTTGTATGCATATAATTAAGGAAGAAATTACTAATGAATATGTTCTTGAGCGTAACCCAGTATCGAGATAGTTCATAAGGTTATTCGTAGGTTTTTCCTTATGCATTTAAAGGGATCATTGAATCAACAGATTTCTTTGATCTTTGATTTTTGAGGAATACACTATCTTGTAACAAAGTCGCACCTATGCGCGCACATAAAATTCTGAAGATAACGCTCTCAAGTTCTTCCAGTTTGACGACAACTTTAATATTGTAAGATCTGCAGAAATATCTGCGCTATTCTGTATATTAATAAATTAAATTATCTTAGTTACCTCAAACTTCACATAATATTACCCAAGATTTTTATTTTAAATTTAGCAATTTTGCTTTTTTCATATTGCTATGGATACCGTGGGTTCAATTAGACACCTGTTGTCCAATTAATACTACTTTATTAACGGTCGAAACACAACCTTAACCTTCAAACTTCAATACAAATTGCTTGAAATATAGATCACAAAACACAATTTACTTAGAGCATATACTTTACTACTTAACTCAAATTCTAACGCTCACAGAACACCTATTTATATACAATTTTTACGTTCAAGAGTTTACGAGATTACTTTATGTAGATCTTTCCCGAACTGACAGTTACACTTGGTAGGTATATACACAGGATCCTCCCTCGGCCTACGTTATAACTTTAGTTCTGATGGAAAACCTTCATTTTTGTCCTTGGGCTGTGTTGTATGCAGTAAACAACATCACTTATTCTCTTGATAACCTTGTAGGGCCCATCCCACGAAAGCGACAACTTCTGCGATTTTCCCTTCAGTCGAATTTGCTTTTAAGTCATACGGAGTTTTCATCCTGGCACTAGCTGCTAACATGCGCTTCCTTGCTAAATTCGTGGGTATCCTGTAGTATTTTCCCGTAATTGATCTGCATAATCATTAACTTCCATAGGATATTCATATGGCGTCCCAAAATTCAGGTCCCATGGAAGCTCTTTCCTTTACAAACAAAACCTTAGCTGGTGTTAACCCGATACTGTCATGTACAGCGGATCTATATACAAACTGGAAGAGGTATGTGCTCAGCCTAATCCCGTTGGTTACTGTGGAAATAACCATGATATATGATTGTGGGTGTAACCGCGTAGTTATATTTTTGTTGATACCCATCAACTCGTACCCCAAATCAGCTAAACAGCTGCTCTACTAAAATCGTTGCTACAGTGGTTGCTTTTTGATTGGGAATATTAATCAATAGCAACAAGGATATATCTGTTACCCCTCTTGGTTACTGGAAATGGTCCGGCAATGTTGATGGCAATTCTTTCAAAAGGAATGCTCACATTATAATGCCAATCTACCACCTTATTAGCCAAGTTAACTTTCCAATATAAAGATATTCTGGACGCCAGGTAGATTCTCTGCCTATTTACCCCAGCTAACCGCCTAAGATAACCTACCAATCCTCCGCGGCTACAAGAAATCTGCAGATAAGGGCTCCATGGCTAATAAAACGTCAGAATATTGTCAGTTAGGCCAAACCAATCTTACTTCATTAGAACTCTTAATAAATCAATAAACAATTTAATGAGGTTGTGAATTATCTCAATACAATCCTGCCAAGATGTCAAACACAAGTCGACATGTAGCAGACTTCATATACCTACATAGAGATATCTATAGTTTAACCAAGAATCAACAATACAATTCAAATTATTACCAAAAGCAGCAAATTAATAATCAATTAATGATCAAATATACCTACATAAATTAAACAAATGTTATCAAAAGCATGAAGTAACATATTCAAATGTTGTTGTGATCCGTAAACATGCACAACATACCGTAGAATGGGGTGAATAGCAACAGTTTTGAACTTCAAGTTTAAATATCAAAAGTACTATAAGAGATATTGAATTGAGACCTACCTCGGTTTATGGGTCTTCCCGTCCTCTACAAGCCTGCAGCTTCATATTTTCTTTTTATGGCAAGGTAAAATTAAAAAAAATTGAAAACATATTGTTTCTATACACCCCATCGAGCGGGGTCAATAGAAACAGGCATTGTTTTTCACGTCTGTTTCTATTTCAGAGGCAATAGAAACAGTAAGTATTGTTAAGGGATGGATAGAAACACAAACGAGTGGTAATCAGAGCAAAAAATTTAATTACAATATATCGTAACCGATACCCAAAAACAAAAGAACAAAAGTGAGAATACAAAGTTTAGTCTAATAAATTATGAAGGCACTTAAGTCATCCTGAAAACAGATTTTGTCTTTCCAGCGAGAAGCAGACTTTGAGGTTTGAACAACTGGCATCAAGTTTTTAATTACATCATCCTTGGAGAAAAATGATTCTTCATCAGTCAAGGAAAACATATTACTGCTGAGGGTTTTCTTGCAAAACAGTCCAACATAACCGTCATCTTGAAAGTCAGTGACTTTGGAGACATACATTCTAAATACATTTTTAGTTTTTCCATATACCTTCACGATTACAAAATCGTCAGGTTGGATTAATCTGTCAAGTTCTTTTGAAAGTTCGGCATTTGCAGAAGAATCGGATAATGTGAGATCTGAGTCACTGTCTTGCACAGAATATTCCGAATCTTCTGGTGATGATTCTGTATCGAGTTTTTTATTTTTCTTTTTCCTGGCACTTACACTTTGTTTTCTGGTACCTGTGGAATTATCATTGTCAGTGCTTGTACCAGCAACAGATGTGCTAGGTCCAGCCTGATCTGGATCCGGTGGAAAATCTGCCACAGAAACACTTTTTCCTGGACCAACATCTACTTTCACTCGCTTTTTTCGAGCTGGAACTGTTTCTGTGTGTCTTAGAGCTGTTAATAGTTCCTTGAAAGAAGCATCAATAGCAGCAACAGGAGATAGTGCTGTTGTTGTGGCTCTTGAGGATTGGGTTGATTCAATAGACAAATCTGAGGAGGGTAGCATCTTTAGTACTTCCTTCCGATTTAGGGGCACAATACCACATTTTCTAAAGCCATAAATTACATTTTCCGATTTGCATGATTCACACAGTTTCTTTAGCAAACTAGGAAACTTGTTCTTTTTCTTTCTTTTAGCTTCATTCTTGCCGGGTCCTTTTTTCCAATCTAGAAGGATTGAACGCCATGCCATTTTGAGAGGCCAAAAGAATGCCACGTCTAATGGTTGAGTGAGGTGCGTGGAGTTTGCTGGTAAAAATATAAAGTGGACATCATTTTCTGCACATTTTTTAATGGGATCCAAGGACAAGTGGCTAGATAAGTTGTCTCCAATCCATGTACTTTTTGCCAGGTAAACGTCTAAGATAAGGAAGGGCTATGGTTTCAACATAATCAGAAAAACAAAAGTTGTCGAACCAACCACTTTTGGTCCTATTGTATCTGGACCCATCAGGGCCTCCTTCTCTTCAACTTTCATACAAGTGTAAAGATTTACAGACTACATATGGGGGTAAGAGGTGACCATCACCAGCAGCTGAAAACATGACAGAAATGGAGCATTTGGTTGAGTTCATCACCCTTTCTGGGTACTTACATCCACGCTTAGTTATTACTTTATGTTTTCCAGGATCATCAGAAAGGTTCGTTTCATCATAATTAATAATGTTTGATGAAGGAACGTCTCTGAGCTCTGCTTCTAGTCTGTCAAAGTACTCATTGATCGTTTCTGGGGAGACACCTGCTCTGACCCGTTTAATGTTTTGGCATAACCTTTGTGACAAGTCAGCCTTATGTCTATTCAAAAAAGAATAGACAAAATCACGGCCAGGAAAGTTGTCGTTGAATTTTTTTATGGTTCTACCTTGGCGGTCAAGCGATTCTTTGACCAAAATTCGCAGAGTCCACGAATCAATTGGGTAGCCCCAGTCAGCACAAATAATAAGTCTACTCGCCAAAGTTTTTCTTTTTTTTTTAATTTGATCACCTTTTTTCAAATGTCTGTAGAGGACACTATAATGGATGTCATATTGTGCCGCTGCGTTTCGAAGGCTAAGGCCATTAGTTATGTCTTCAACAGCTGCCTTAATAATCTCTGGATCTTGTACTTTGTTCGGTTTTAATCGTTTGTAACTCCTTGGCATGCTGAAAGAAAACGGTCACATTATAGCTTGTGCCAGCTAATATTCCTCAATTAGATAACTATTGGTTGTATATTATATATTTAATTGTCTTTCAGCTGTGACATTGGAAAATAAACACAAAATAAAAACTTTACGATTTGTGGGGTGAATAGAAACAGCAGAAAATAATGTGTTTCTATTCACCCCACAGATTCAAAATATGGATCATAACCTAAAACAAAAATTGAAACAAAGAAATGGTTTTGTTTACACTATATTAAACAATGTGATATCTTCTACAGGTATACAAGGTATAAAAAATAGTACAATTCAAACATGTGAGGTGATGAAGTATGGTACTTACATGTAAAGTTTGGAAAACGATGAAAATCGGCTGAAACAGAAGTTGCTTTGTCACACCACTGAATCTGAATCTCAGTATTGCCAACCACACAAAATCACATTTCCCTTAAATCTTACCTTATTTCCATCTCATAAAAAAAATATCCCTGTCTGCTTTACTTTAACCCCCTATTACATAATGTTGAATTTTTTCAGAAGTTTCGTTTCTATTCACCCCACTGGTGCTATTCACCCCATTTTACGGTATCTAAAATCAGATATGAGATACTTAAATGAGCAATATTCTAAATAATAACAAAGTCAATAATGACATCTTCAACTATGAATTATTCAAAATTATATCAAATTCAATAACAGTAGCGTTATTCTGAAATCGAAAGCCAAAATTTCAGTTACTCTCAAAAGTGTTTAATTACATTTAAACTACAAGATTATAATTTCATTAATCTGGAAACAAATATTATTGTTAAACATCCAAAGTCAATCAATTAATAAGTCGGCGTTTCGAGCTCTCACGACGCTTTCACAAAATGCCAAATATTATTAATATCTATTAAATTAAATTTGGCACTACAAGAAATGTATAAATACCAAATTTGCATGAGCAAAATAACAGTCAAATGTTTGACTAAATAATCAGATTCTTTATTAAAGTTCAAAATGTAATTCAGATAAATCAATTGTCTTTAATGTGAATAGTAAATTATAAGCAAAACATAAATACACTAAATCAAATTACAACGATACTTTGATCCACATGCGAAGTCACAACACTCAGTTGTCCTCTGTAAAATCGAAGCAAAAATACGCCGTCGTTGCTACAGCAAACGGCGAAGGTTTCCGGTTCCCAATAAACCAGAATGGAACTCGTTCGATTGACTACAGGGCTTGCCAAAACTTCGACAAACTAAGTGATGTTGGCAGTCCCATATAGTGAAGATAAACAAGGTCTTGGGTGGGCTAAAGGACTTAAATACGGTGTTCAATTGGTGGTTGACCAGTTAGTCGCCCAGGCAGGCCAACGATAGTACATGCAAATATTCAGCAATCGAATCCTCTCAACTTAATCGTTGCTGAAACTGGTGATCATCGGGAGAACGAGTGATGATTTTGTCTTAAATCCTCACACAAGGGTGGTTTCCGTTAAAATTTAAAAATATCACAACTCCACTACCGGAACTAACGGTTAGAGTGTATCCAACGAAATCACAATCATGGATGGCACAAAATTGCCAGTATAAATTCAGATTACACTTGTAGACATTTATCACCACACCATAACATCTCTCTACAAGTACTATTCCACATACATCCTTTCACTAGGACGATCAACGGGTAACAACCGTTCACAAGGACGGTCAACGGCCAAGAACCCGCGTCTAAATTCGCTACTTATAATCTTATTCTTCCTCGACGTTCCAACATCAGTGCTCGAAATCTACACGTTTCGGGGTCTAGGTCAGTCCCCGTTGTCAATGGTTAAGAAAATATGAATAAAAAAGGCAGAATTCTAAAATTAAAATGTTTGAAAATATCTATTATTTGACTTCTGACGAAACTAAGAGAATTTAATTTTATATTATACAGGGTAAGACAGAAACTTCTAAAGATCATATAATAATAAAGTTTCTTTCAAATTGGAAAAATTTGAAAGGGTGATTCAGTGATCCCATTAAAATCTTATGGGAGAACCTAGGAACTATCCCGAAATTGGGTTGTTCATAAGGCATGACCATTAGCAACTCCTTCCTAAATCATCGGCAACCAGGAACGATTGAATTCTACGCAGGTAGTAGCGATATAATCGTTTTCATTTAGCAAAATTAATAAAGGCTCTTTCAGTTTTCTTTTGGTGTTGGGTTGAAACTGTATTTTGAGCCCAAGGTCCGAAGTAATTTGAAAGGAACTCTATTATTATATGATCTTAAGAACTTTCTGTGCTACCCTGTATATTATTAAATAAAATTCTCTTAGTTACGTTAGAAGCCCAATAATAGATATTGTCAAACACTTTAATTTTAAATTTTAGAATTGTGCCTCTTTTATTTATAGTTTCTTAACCATTGACAACGGGGTCTCACCTAAACCCCAAAACGTTTGGAATGTATAGCAATTTATGTGACTTGTGGTGCTATTTCCCAAAAAGTACTTAAACATTATAATGTTCTTGATATGTAACCAACTATAACAGTATGGTGTTTGCAAGAAATCTCTAGGGCGTAGGAATTCTACCTATGTAGATTTAGAAAGGTGGTTTCCAACCGTAACCATTAATTCTCGAAGAGTTACGTAGATTAGGTATCAAACATACCACCCCTTAGCAACTTCTATAATGGACTGATCCGCCGGTACCGGTAATGGCTAAATATTTTCAATTACTATATGTAAACCGTAGATCAACTCTTCTGCTTTTCAAAGCTGGTTTATTCATAATGCCACCTGGATTACAATTTAAAATAACAACTACCGGAGATACAGTATTTATTTTTAGAACGTAAATTGGGTATGAGAAGATCTACCCTTCCAGTTAATAATACTGATTAAGATTTTTTTTTTTTTCATAATTTCCAGTAAAAGTTCAATTAGCTAAGGAACTAACTCCCAAAGTTGAGCGTTTATAACTCATTTTGTGGGTTTTTCATTTTTCTAGAACATTGCCCATAATAGCAAACACTGCTTCACGAATAAATTTTGTGTAAAAGTTAAAAAACTAAATTGTTACAGGTTTTTTTGGTAAAAAACAAAAACGCATAATAAGAATGGTTGATATTTTGTCAATTACAAAGTTTTTTCTTTAGCGTTGATGTTAATTTAATTCTACTATTAATTTTGTCACCAAATAGTATGTAAATGGCATGAGCTAGAATAGTTCCTTAGGATATCTGGTACCTCATAAAGATACTATATATCTGTAGTTTCCATATTTATATTTCGTTCGATTCATTCACCAACATATGGACTAATACTAACAGTTAACAAAAAAATAACAAATTCAATTAGACTGACTTGAAATTGATAACTTTTGTAAAGGAAAATTAATATTCTTGGCCCCTGCGAAATATCATTTTCTAATCCCCTCAGCGTAGCGTATGGTTGTAGAAATTATAGCTACCAGTTTTGTGGAATTTCAGAATGTTGCCGTAAACGGGAAAGAATTCCAATTACAAGAGAGTCGTCTATCATTCTAACCGAATCTTTCGTTTGTAACAATGATTGATTCAGTTCATATTTTTCCTCAACAGAAGTTAATTTAAAATAGATTCCGATTCCAGCTCACTTCCAATCGACATTATTCTCTGATTTGTATTCTCCGTTGAATTTGTAACGCATTAATATCCTATAATCTACCAAACGCATGGTCATAAATCATTCCTATATCATTTACCCAACATAGCAACATTGAAAATTATAATCGGTGATAATTTGTAAATTCCCACAGGTGAGCGAGTTAATAAGTTCATAATATGTAATAATTAACAAATATTAGTTTTTCCTGTGATGATATTATATGGTGAATATTAATAATGCATAAAATTTATTATTAAACTGAATAATGCTAGCCCATTGTATAAAAAAACCTGTAATTATGATATCATAACATTTATGATTATTGTAATAAAATATAAAAATAAATGTAAATGAGTTTTCGTTATCTACTTGATACAGGGACTGCTAATGATTTTTTTTTAAATATTAAGCAGCTCCACAGGGAATTACTTCATGACATGCTATATTTAAGGAGGTGATTTTGGACCCATTTTAAGATAAAAACGTCATGTGGAAATATGAGGAACACAGGGGTAAATTTTACAGAAAAAATATTTTACTTATAATGACTTTTATACTACTGCAAATATCAGTATGAAATCCGGTACACGTCATCTATACATCAACATGCATTACCCAATGTTTGCAATTAAATTATTTTTGAGAAAAAACCATAAGCAAAACTGCTTTTTCAAATAAAAAATATTTTTAATATCTCAATTCATATGTGAGCAAAGTTGATCTCTTCATTTTCTTTTGTCCGACGCATGGTTTTTGCCTAAATAATAAAAATATTAGTGGTTTAGGGTCAGATTGCAAAAAATTGATACACCGTACTTGATCAAAAAAATAATAATAAAATTGCTTCATATCGTAATACCAACTAATAATTTGTGATGACACAAACCTAGTTATCACTGTCAAAGAGGACCTCAGAAGTAGCCAGCAAGAAATCAAGGAGTATCTCAATTTTTGGTTTTCATTTTATTTGTGCACCTTAAAACTCTAGTGTCTAAAACTCTCCTTCATACTTTAAGATTCAGATTTAAGAGGGCAAATAGTTACCTCTTGTGAAACAATACGGTATACGCCGGAGATATTTGACTGAGTGCGCAACTTCTTGCGTAGATGGGCGAGAGCATGCCTATCAAATGAAGATTGACACATTCAACAATTTTTATTATCAATCTTAGGTTTGTTAATAATTAAAATCAGTTAGGTATACCATTTGATATGAGAAGAATTCACCAGCTTGAAATATTTTAAAAATATGATTAACACTCTACAGTTTTATCAATTTAAACCTGAATTATACCAAAACTATTGTTATAAAATTCATTTTTACGCTACCAAAAATTAACAAACATCATTCTGATAAAAACATTTCGAACGCGAAACATAAACCGCTGAATATAAAAAAGCATCAACAGTGGCAGTCCCTAAAATTCGATTAATATAAGTAGGTTGACATGATTCCGAATTCGAATACCATCTTAAATGGCAATCCAGAGACGACTGCATAGAAGACGCGGTTGTTGGAGCGAGGCAGTTTGGGCTGGAAGCAGCGTGTAGCCTCCTAGGTGATAGTGTTAGTCATTGTGTTGTGTAAATAAGTTTATTTTGATGAAAATAATGACGTTTAAAGTAAGTGTAAATATTTGTGAATTTAAATGTTTCGAAGTGGAATAAAGTGCAGTTATAAATCTAAGTCGATTTATGACTACAAACAGAAATATGACAAGAATGAACAAGACTAGTAAAAAATATTCAAACAGATTACCGATAAGCTGGACGAGGAAATAAGTCAGATCCAGGAAGACCGTGAAAAACAAAATCAAGAAGAAATCCAACAAAGGTTAATGAAATGTTTAGATAAAAACGTAAATTTGAGTTAGAAAATCTTGTCACTAACATAGTAGAAAAGCAACAAAACCTAAAGAATAGTTCACAACAAAAGCTTGTCTCTATGATGAAAAGTGAACAAAAAAATTTAATTGAAAACTTATTTATAAAATTTTAATTAAAAGGTAAACTCAAAATAATAGAAAATAAACCAACCAACTAAAGTTAAAAAACAACAACAATATGAACGACTAATGCAATTAGTAATGCAAGGTCACGAGGAAAATTAACCAGAAAATTTTTGGAATCAAACATAAGAGGGAAAAACAATGACATAAAGGTCTAACAAACGCTGTGGATACTCTTAAAACCAATCCAAAGCAAGGTAAATGTTAAAAATCAGTTCAATTTAAAACAGAGTCCAAAGGGAAGTCCCAGATGAAATCAGTGCTATCCAAAATAAAGTGGAAACGGAAATTAATAAAACGCAACAGGACTTACAGCAAGGAAAATATGAGAACACTGTAAATACCAAAGGTTCCTACATTTAATGGTAGTTCATAAACCTATGTACAAACGGGAGTTTGAAGCAGCTATTTGATAGGACAGCGAAGAAAAATCTACCACTCTGGCAATTTCTTTAAAACGTCTAGCATTAGAACTCTGCCATTCCAGTAGCTGATCAAAGTAATTTCCACAAAATCATGCAATCCTAGATAAAATATACGATAATCAATCCTTGAGCCAAGTATACCATGTGCAACTAAGTAGGAAACCACAAAAAAGTCTAAAAGAATTTGAAGCAGAGATTAAACTTTAGTACACCTGCCTTACCCAGATTTATCAGGTGGCTACACAAAGTTGCATAAGAGGTATCAGAGATGTGGAAAAGCAAAGAAATTTAAGACTCAGTGGCATCAAGAAGAGTAATGAAGATTTGCTGCCGGCTTTCGAAGTAGTAGCCGTCACAAATATGTCCAAGTCGGTAGTTCCAACTTGGAGGAACCAGAAAGTTCCCTTAAGACAGTGTTGACCAGAATAAACAAACCACTAGAACGGCCCCAAAGAATTGACACCAGAGGAGCATGTTACCGTTGTGGACAGAGAGGACACTTTCAATTTGACTGCAGAGTAAGACTACCTGAACGATCACCAACCAGAAGTAGTCACCAAACAACCTTACCAACCAGGGAAACTCCGATCACACAGCATAGGGGGCGAATGCTGGCTAAGTCTCCACCGGCAACCAGGACAATATGCAGCTGCGGATCTGGCCGAGAAAACAGCAGTCAGCGTCCAATCAGTGGCCGCGCAATCACCATCACCTTTTTCCGGCACCGATGTGTCCATTGCTGAGTCCAGGGTTTTGAAGGCATCGGAATCCATCCAGTTAACAACAACATTCAGCTAAGAACAGCGGAATCACTGTCTAATACAGGGTTAGGCAGATATAGTGCTACAAATAGGGAACAAAAGAATCAGACATTAGTTCCTAATAGCGAAAACCTCTGCCAGAATTCCCGATCGAACGGTACAAATTATTTATGGCCTGTTAGCATGAAATCCTGGGAGCTGCGTTAGAATGGTGGAGACCGTACGTTCAGCTCATGACTACTTAGTTGAACGGACTATAGTTAAAACCGGACGAGGCATACCAATTAGAGATCCGAATATGTCCAACAACGACATCCGAATTGAAATAGCTTGTATCTAGCGAGTACACACCATAATCAATTGCGAAGAGAAGTGTACTAGACATCGGTGAAGGAGACAGAGCCCAGTAAACGAACACTTTGCCGAACATACCTTACAGTATACACATAGCCGAAAGCCCAAGCAATTTATCGCAAAAAGCTGGCACATTTTTAATAGTCCAGATGGTACTACCGGTCATACATACATCATCCAGTACAAAATAGATACCTGGAAGGCTCAACCCATAAGAATACCACCTAGGCGACTAACATTGGGGCAACAACAGGCAGTTGAGGTGAACATCGAATCCATGTTACAAAATGGAGCCATCCATCAATCAATGATCTGCTCCCTTTGTTTTAAGGAAAAAGAAGGATGACGAACCGATTTTGCTCTAATTACAGAAAACTGAACAATGTGACGATGAAGGATAGCTATCTACTCCCCCGAATCGATGACACACTAGCAGAGTCCCGTTTTTTCTCTACACTAGACCTTAAAAAAGATACTGGCAGCTTGAACTACATGAAAACGACAGAAAGTCCATTTGAAATACGAACCTGAGATACAACCCATAGAAGTGTTCTATGTTCCAAAAAGAAGTGCATTTTTTGGGCCACGTCGTTTCTGAGTAGACAGGAAAGGAGCCATTTGTAATTGGCCGGTCCCTAGAGACAAGGGTGAACTACGAAACTTTTAGAGGCTCTGTTCATACTACAGGCGATTTGGTGTGGGATTTGTCACCATTGACAGGCCACTGAGAAAGAACTTTCCGTTGAACACTGTGTTCCAGCCCAATCCTAACGTTCCCTACACAGTCCGGCAAGTTTATGTTCATGCTAATCCCCAAAGCTCGAACAAGCCTGGTATGGTCCATATTCTAAGTTAATCATTCTGATATAAACATTGCAAATACGAAACAAACATGATTAATTTTATATATTTAATAACGAAAAACTTGGGAATTTAATTTATTTGTCCTTAATGACGAACTGCTATAATCCATTTTTTCCTTCCTCTCCGATTGCTATATAAATCCAGAAAAACGGTAGAATTGTAATTTTTGATTTTTCCTTGATGTATTTTCAAAATTAACTACACCGCACTTTCGGTTTGATGTTTTTCTTTCCATTTTATGGGATAACTAAATTTTAATTTATAACATAGCAAACATAAATTACGGCCTTGAAAGCACAAATAAAACACGAGATGACGCAAATGCTTTTTGTCAAAGATACTTTACTAGCGTATAGTGCGGGAATTGTAAGCACTGAAAGTTTTAATTGCGAAATTGAAAAGTTTATATGTACATCTCTCAAGCATAGTAGTAAAGCATAGTATTTTTCGACACCTTAAATCCATGAGTACCAAGCTCGTTTTGTTTGTATACCAGGCACATACCTATATAAATGAAAATTTTTCCATTATGCGAAGACATTCTCCCCGCCTAATAGAAAATTCAATGACAACACATGTCAAACTCTAAACTGCTATTTGGTGCGTTTATACAAAGGGTGTTTAGATCTTGCAAACAAAATCACAAAGCAAAGTGAGTTGCATTTATATGATGATTGAAATATAAGACGGAGGAGAATGATAGTGGTCCATAGGCAGCCGTATATACAGGATGGTTGGAATATAGGGTGGAGTGGACGTTATATGATGTGGAGGTAAACAAATCATATACAGGATGGTTGAAATATATGCTGCAGTTGAATTATATTTATAAAGTGGGATTAAAATATTATTTATTTCATAGTCCATAAGAAGTTGCATATAGTGTGAAGAGGAATTAATGTTACACAGAGCGATAATATAAAATGTTAAAAATGAAATATGTGGTAACCCACAAGGAGTTATATACGATGGTTGAAATATAGGACGGATTTGACTCGGTAAATATGAAATGAATTCTTCTCCGTCCAATAATTTACAGAAGGCCGCTAACAAATTTGCTTGTCCGTAGACAGTCGTATGTACAGGATGGGTGGTACATAGGGTGGAGAGGAATTATCTATAGTTATACAGGGTTGTCAAAAAAGTTGAAAAAAGGTTACGTGGCGTGGTCCATAAGGCATAAATATAGTTTGGCCTTATTAAGTCAACGCGTACTAGCACATTTTGTTTGTAAACATTTACCTGTCAATTTATACGAAAATATTTCATTGTGTAATGTAGGGGCTTTCGATGTTACCTGGTCCTGTTTGTTCAGGTTACATTCAAAATATAAAATAAAGAATGAAAACTATCTGAGTTTAAAAAAACTAAAAAGTTGAAATTAAAACATTAAAAAAATATATAACCGACTTCCACCTATAAGTAAAAAGCTGAAAATAATTATAACAAAATATCACTCTAGCAAATAAATAAGACATTAAATGTTGTTGGGTACCTACCCCGAAAAATGCTCATTCTGTAGAAATTAATTACTTACCAATCTATTATATTTTTAAAGTCGGTGCCAAGCAATTAAGTTTGATGAAGTAGTTGATAAGTACGCAATGAAGGATTTTAAATTTGCTCGGCACCGACTTCAAAAATATACTAGATTGGTAGGTAATTAATTTGTACAGAATTGCACCTTTTAATGTTTACATTTTTTACTTTCTGGGTAGGTACCTACTAACATGGAATGAGTTATTTAAGTTGGTTATATTTTATTCTGAAAATACTTTCAAATATATGTGATGGGGTTTCATGTAGGTCATCATATAGCCCATATAATAACTTTTGGTTGAGGAAATGTATTTTTCCAGATGTTTACTCAAATAGAAATATCAAATTTTGACAAAAAAATTATCGATAAAAAAAATAAACATTTTCTCTAATTATCAGTGTTCAGATTCAATCCATATTATTGCCAGAAATTATACATAAATGGTTAAGGGTGTTTTAATTTGAGGCAATGAAATATCTGCAGTGGACTCCATAATTGCTAAAATAGTTTCACATAAGAGCCGTTGGGTTTCAGGTGAGGTATAAATTAGCCTACACTACGAATTCGGGATTGGGCTGAAAATTACCTTTTCCGACCGGAACTTATTTTTAAGTTGAAGTAATACATTTTTACCCTCAATTTCTAGAGTTAAATGAAAACAAGTTTAAAATATGAATTAAATAAAACAATCTAAACAGCAGAAAGAGTTTGTTTTCCACTTTTCTTACGAAATCCACCGTAAAAAGTGTGTACTTCTATTAGGAAAAAACTTCTCATCGAAGAAGGTAATTTTCTTTCAAGATCGAAAGTCGTAATGTGAGGCATTTAACGGCGAACTTAAGAAACTACATTTTGTTCTGAAACTTTTTTGATATAATAAATACCATATTTTTGTGTCTCAAAATAAACTATTTCTAACTATTTTTGGCGAATTTCAGGCAAAATGTGCATCGGATTGAAAAAATAACAAGAGAAAAACGTGTTTTTTTCTCACTTTCTATCCATAGTAAAAAATTGGTATTTCTATTAAAAAAAAACACTTTCAGTATGAGAAGGTAATTTACTATTTAGATCGGAAGTAGTAATATTGGCCATTTAAGGGTCCACTTAAATACATAGAAGTTTTATCTTAAACTGTTTTTAGACATAATGCAATCAACTCGAGATATAACCTTGTCTTAAGATAAATGTACCATGTTTAATACCCAATCTCAGGTTTCCTACAAATTTATACCAGACCTCAGGGTGAGATTGCTTGTACGTAGCCTCCCTCCGAGTGGGCTTGCATTAAGAGGGCAACCAGAATTCGATATTTTAATATGTGATCTCCGTAACTACCATGGATATATGAAAATTAGCCTCCCATTCTTTCAAGTTTTATCATAAAGTTGTATTTTTTTAAATGGACTGAATCATTGGTTTTAACATTAAAAACGCTATTTTACTGATTGCAATGATATAAAATCTGTTGGATAAAAAAAACAGGTTTATTACTTTTTAGCAAAAACATATAATTATGAAGTTTTTACTATGTTGACGTTGTTGTCTAGTAGGCTAATTGAATATAAAAAGAACGACGAAGTCGATTTTTCAACGATTAAGATAAAAACAACATTAAATAAATATTTAAATAAATATTAACAACAAAGATTAAGTGTATTAAAGATGCCTTCAGAAACATTTAACAAAATATAAAACAATTTCGATAAAATTAGAATTGGAGTCCATTATTTTCAACACATAATTCACATCGCTTTGAAACATTCCTGAAGTGAAAATCTGAAACAGAACCAACAATTTGCATAAAACTATACCTAAGTTCATTTATACAATTGTATGACTCAAATCCGGCGAACCTAATGGCCATCTAATCTGTCCATTTGTCCCTATCCAGTTGTCTCTACAAAAAGAGATAGTAATTCGGTAACATGTCGAGTATTTGGAGGGGGTGTTCCGTCTTGCTGTAAAAATATATGTTGTCTGTCATTTAGCAATGTTTTTCCGAAATGTGTTCGTTTATTATAGACAGATATTGTTGACCATTCAGTTTTCCTTCAAAAAAAACGATAATAATCAAAAGAATATGATAAATTTGTGTTGACTTTTTGAATAATATTGAAATTATATGGTTTAGTTTTAATAACTGACTCACAAATTACAGGCAATTTTTGCGATCTTTATCCTTGTCATAGTTTAATAAGCTTTTCTAGGTATTACTTACAAATTTATATTAACATTACGAAAATGCATAGATTACTTAATTATGAATACACGACGCTCAAAACTTTAATTTCATGTTACATATACATAGAATATATATATATATATATATATATATATATATATATAATGTGCATTGAATGTTGTTTGAGAATTTACCATAGCCGCTTTGGAAAATTCCTCTACCAACGAACAACTTTGTTCTGCATTTTGCTGAATATTGCAAAGTTTAATATACGAAATAAAGAGAAAACTTTAGCAGAACTTTACGTCTCAGAATTTCTGTATCGCGTTAGTAATTTAGTCCTATTCACACTACATTTCGCTTAATCTAATTCAACATCGTTCAAAATTATCGATACGTTAAACCTTAGCGTTAAATATTAATTAAAAATGTAGTGTAGATCTTAATTTGATTTAACTATTTAACTTAAGGACTGATGAACGACTGAGATAGGAAGAACTGTTGATTTCCAAAATTCTTACTGCATACAAATAAACTATGACACTATGCTGGAAATGCCAATAATTTGACTTCATGAGGATAATAAACAAACTGTATTCTCATATGTTATTCGCATAGCCATTAGCCTTTAAGATAATGAGATTCCATGAATCTTCAACAAATAAGTCAATATGTTATAAAGCTGTAGTATTTTCATCAATTTGAACATGTCTGGTCCATGAAATAGTTTTGTGCTGTAACACTGAACATGAGGACACTTTAAATACATTTATTTGCCTTTCAATTGAAACAGGTTGAATTAAAGAAATTTGGAAGACAGCTCATGTTAATAAAACGGCAATTTCTGAATATTTTTGTAGCCGTAAATTTTTATAACAAGAAAGTGAAGAAATCTACCAATATATTTCATGTCATTTTTTATATATTGTCATTTTCTTCATAAAATTAATAGTGTGATCTCAAAATAAAATAGTATTTGTTCAAAAAATCGACTAGGCTGTTGTCCAATGATGTGCTGGTATAAATGCATACTTACGTCGCTAAAAAACAGTTGGTTGTGTGTTATATGCGAAGTCATATGGAACGAACTACAGTGTAATTTAATTATTATGATTGGTCACTGTACATTTTCTAAGAATAACTGCTCTATCCCTACTATATCCAACGAGCCCAAGCGTTCTTACCTCGAGATTTTCTAAAACTTAAGTATTTCAACTAAAACCTAAACTCCGCAGTTAGTATCCAGTATTTTCCTTACCGATAAGGCAGGCTTTTCCCAACACCCTTAGAAATTTCCATAACAATCACATATGACCTGAAGAATATCCACACGAAATAGTTATTCTGTATAAAATAAGAATTCCAAACTTGAGAGGTAATTTTAAATAACTTATGAAACAAATTTAAGACTAAGTAAAATATAGAGATAATATTTATTTACTTAAAATTAGTTTTCTTCATAATACGACGAATGTAACTTTTCGATATAGACGTATGTTTAAAAAATAATATATAACCTGATGCTGGCCGGATGCTAATGGCATAGAACAATGTTTACTACACATAAAGGCATTTTTGAGACTTTTAAGTTACGCTGAATTAGAGGCGGCAGAGGCAGGTAACACAAGCACACAAAAAATTGTGGTACTGAATCGTCGGTATTCCGCCAGTAGACGTGAAGAGACCATCTATCTGGTGATTATGAGAACTGCAGAATGGGTTTTTCTCTTTAAGTTCTTAGAAATATATGGGTTTCTCAGAACCGTGTTGAGTTTTCCCATTACGGCTCAAGTCGTACCAATTGTTGTTGTGACCCCTACAGTTTGTTGTTGCTGTCTGGTGCCATGATCTCTCCTAGATATCCATACTCGTTGATTTTCTCCATTACGTACGTCCCCATTTATTTCGATCTTCAAATTTTATTCCGTCATTCTACCTTCAATTGTTCTAACATTTCTAGAAGGTCTTCCCCAGTATTGCTTATAAGTAGAATGTCAGCGAATGATGAGTCAAAATGTATTCGTTCACTCATGTAGTCCATGTCTGTTCGTTAGTAACTTATAAGGTTGGGGTAGAAGGCTAATTAGAATTAATTACTGTGCCTCCCTACGTTATCATTTCATTGCTGATTTTATCTTCTCCTGAAGTTCTTCTTCTTCATTTAGGCTAAAACTTTTTTAATTTGTGATTTACTATATTTCTTTGGAACCGAAATCTTAAAATCCTCCTATCTGTACTTACATTGGGTCGAGTATTACAGTATAGTAGTGTTCTACGCTTTTTTCGTTTTTAATAACTCCGTTTATGTCTGTTATTTGAAGTATTCCAGTTCTGCCTTTTTATTAATGTTCTTAGTACTTTCATGTTTATATTTCTTTCAATCATTAATCATTTCCTTGATTTTACATACTTGATTACTTTCTCTCTGATTTTATTATTTAGCTGCTGGTATTCTAGATATTTCCTAATTAAATTATTTCTTTATCTTATCTAGTTTTCATTTCTTGTTTCAGTCTGATCTTTTGGGGTTGCGCTGTAAATAGCATTATTTAGTTGTTGTTTTATTATTTTCTCTTATTTTTTTCTCAAACTTTCACTGATAATTTGTTTTCTAAATCTTTTTGGTATATGTCTATTATTTTTGAGTTCGTCCACAGTTGGAAATCTCTTCTGTGTTAGCAATATCCTTCTATTTAGTTGTGTGTTGATTTCTGTCTGTATGTGCACTTAGCATTCTATGATCACTTTCTAATGTTAAGTCTATTGACAACTAAAACATGAAGCTATGTTTGATTTATGGTTGGATATCTCAAAGTCAGTTTCGTTAATGGATCTTCCGTCAGCCCTTATCCATGTTCATCGTTTGTTATCTGGTTTCATGAGAAATGTATTCATGAAATATATATATTATATATATATATATATATATATATATATATATATTCTGGCATGTAGTTAATCTATGTTCACGCTCGTTTGCATTTCTCAGACCAAATCTTCTGCGGATATAGTTGATATTGCTGTTTCCGACTTTGGCGTTGAAATCGCCTTTCGACTTCTTCATATTCTGAATTTCTAGTGGAAAAGGATACTTGGAAGTTGTACATCTTTGTTCTTTTTGTGTTACGATGTCCGAGATTGAGATTGTTTATTTGACTAAGTGTTTTATTCTCTTATTTACTAGTATACCTTTTTTTATTCTGTAAGTACTTGTGCCCGATTGTAGAATTTGGTAATTTCCTACGCCCGTATAGTTTGGCTTAAACCTGAGATACCCAGTTTTATTTGTGATATATTTTTTCCAGTGCTGACATTAAAGGTGGTATTAAAAAAATTCGTTTGAATACGTTTTGGTTTTAATTAAATATCAATATGTTTTAGCTTCCCCAGATTTCACAAGGAATTGAACACCCACCGGGAGACTAAGTCGGTTTATTGTAAAATTCAGTTAGGGGTATTGTGCCATAACACGTCAAACGATTTACAAGTGGTTCATATATGGGAACGGTGCCCGGGTGGGATATGGTTCTCCCCTCTGTGTATAAATATAGGGGCTGAACAAAGGTTCGCCTGGGCAGTCCCGCTTTCCTGAAGTAGATCTGTCTTCAGTTGTGACCACTGAAGTATGCCTAGCAGCTACTCTATGATCGAAGGCAAGAGGTAGAAATAGTACCTGAATGTGAGCCATAAATTTTGTACTTGCACCTAAAGGACATTTCAAAATTGGTGAAATGTTTTAAATGTTTTGTAGTGCTGCATAATTTTTATAACTAGTGTTAATGGAAGAACTTGCTGGATCACAGATAATGTAGAATTTCGAGCTTTAGTTACGAAGTTTTGTATTGACAAGAGTTAAGAAAAGTAACCACTTGGCCACCGATGAATTGTTCTTCAATTTATCATTTGCACAGCCAAGATATTGCAACATTTGCGTCCAAGTTTAGAATAAAATTTTTGCTGAGGAGTTTAAGTTTTGATGGAAACTCAGTAATAGCAATCATTTGAACAGAAAATGTTTTTGTCACTGTGAGTAAAATATGGAAAATCTTCATCCAGGAATGCATAAGTAATAAAGTACACGGATATAATATGATAAAAGATGAACAAATTTTGAATAGTGTAGGGAATTACAGAGATGTAAGTGCAATTTAAAATATTTCAAGATAGTTTAGGCATTTAAGCTATAACTAAAGTATAGTAAGTTAACAAATTAACCAAATTCGACCTCTGTAAATAATAATTCTTCAACTATCTACATTTATTAATAAATGAGTATTGTGTGAAAGCTTGGATGGGCTATGCGAAGATTAATCTCACGGCACTGACTGTGTTGCGCTCCGCTCTTTAATATGCATGTTCAATATTAAAGTTACCATGTGACAAAATTTATCTATAATGGTAATATTCATATTTACCAAAAAAAATATTGCCTTACACTGCCGCTTGCTAGCTTTTCTATAATATGGAGTTTAGTACAGCAAAATGTAATTATAAAGATTGCTTAAAAATGAAGATATTAAGAGGATATAGACCGTAGAACTCTGGAATTTATAACTTTAGGAAAATTTTGAACATACTAGAAAAACATAGACAAATAGGTTTAGGAAAAAACATATTTATTAAAGCATTGTTTACTAGTCGGGAAAAATTAATAAATTATATATTCTCTTTCATACAAAAAAATGACACATCGAAGAGAGTATTTAATATCTCTGACAGGTGAAGTAACCTGAAAATTTTATCGTTACATGCTAAGGTAGGAGTTACAGGAGAACAGCAATTACACAAAAAGGCTCAGGATTCGGAACTTCTGTGTGCTTGTTTCCCCGAAAATCGTAGATGTCAGTTTTTACATCTCGCGTCTAAAAATTTACCGTTATGTATCAAATATATAAAAAAGTGTTCGAGAAGACTGTTGTGCTAAGCGCAACTGATGAAGATTCCCGACAAGAAACAATATGTATCATATATATTGTCTTGCGTACAAAAGAATGATACCTCGAAGAGAGTATTCAATATCTCTGACAGGTGAAGTAATCTGAAAATTTTATTGTGACATTCTAACCTAGGATTTAGTGAGAACAGCAATTACACGGAACGGCTCCAGATTCCCTCGGTGTGCTAGTTTCCACGAAAATCCTAGATGTCATTCTTTACGTCTAGCTTCTACAAATTTACTGTTATGTATCAAATATATAAATAAGTGTTCGAGAGGACATTCTATTGTGGGAAGCGCAGCTGATGAAGGTTCTAGACCGGAAACAATATATATCATATATATTGTCTTGCGTACAAAAGAATGATACCTCGAAGAGAGTATTTAAAACATTGAATCAGTCCATTTCATTTAAAGAACTGCTGATAATTTTAATAGTCAACATCAACAGTCGGTAAACAAAATTCAAGTATTATTTGTAGTTACATATTTGTTTTCCAAAAATATATCTGCAAAATGCGAAAAAATGTTTTTACATCAAATCTGCCAGTGATACTGAATTTGTAGATAGTAGTATAGTTGTAACGAATTAAAATTCCATAGAAATACTAATGAAAACAAAAAAAACCTGACATGTTGCCTAAATAATTTATAGGAATAGCTTAATTTATAAAATGGAATTTTTAAAAGTCTATTTGTAAAACGTTCTTATTAACTGAGAAGCTAGTTTTCCTCCGACACAATTTGTGGTCTAAAAATGGACATTATATTTTTGCAAGTTTTTTTAAGGCCATTGATAGTTCCTCAGTGGATGACCTTCTCATCATTGAGAAAACAGTTTTGAAACGTAAGAACAGTTATCCTAAATACCCTTCTATGAGATTTTTAAAATTTTGATTATTATAGTTTATACTGAAATCATTTGTGGGACCAATAAACCACCAGTGTACGGTGGAAGCGTCTATTCAAGAGGTTGTTCAAGTTTGGGATAGGTAATTGCAATTTTGAGTCTATAAAATCAGTATAGACTTTTTTTGTATGTTCAAATGAAATAACATAATCCATTATTGTAAATTTCTCTTTATCTCTGTGGGAGATAAATATATGAAAACGAATAAAAATAATATTTCAAGAATCTAGGAAACCAGATTCACAATAGTGTAACTTTGTTGTGAATAAAGCTAGAACCTTAACTTGACCAAACCAGCCATTATCTCACATTATGAAATATTTACACCTATAGTTTATGAAGTATTACCAGTGAAGTTTCTTTAAATGTGTGTCTGACAAAAACGTTAAAAGAAAGAATAGTCTACTAAAATGCTCTTCCTAAATGAACATTTCACTAGTAGACCCAATTTATTTAATAGAATACAAGAACAAATAAAATGCTCAGATTCCTAATATGACTTAGATGCTTGAGGTTGCTATGCAACCGCCCAGTCACTTTTATATTTATTCTGGACATAAACATATCTAATCTTGATATGTTCAGTATAAATGTTGGTAGATAACTCTTTAGAAAACAACAATTTATGACAAACTTCATAAATAGTTGTTCCATAGACACTTAAGTAAAATAACTGATGACCTTGTACTACAAGTAATCTCACAGCTTTTGCGAAGGAAGGACTGCGTTGCGAGATTTTCATTTTTGTACAATTTATGTTGTTGGCATCCAGCCCCAGATCTTCAACTTTTTCGAACCGGGGAAAAAACTTAATATCTCTCTAACCCAGCGCTTCCTGCAGGTGCAGGTACCTCGGTATCCCTCTCGTTGATCCGGCACTGATGGTATCTCATTTCTTTTCGTAGGTTATTATCCTTTTTTCTTGTTCTCCAGTTATATTTCTGGTACATTAATTAAGATTTTTTAAGCCCGTTCCATGTCACTGTGAGTTTTTCTCAGAGGGTTTTATGCAATAGTTTTTGACAAATGTGGACTGTAGGTCTTCTAAGTTGATTATATTTAGAAATTTCAGACTTCTGCGATTAGATAATACCCAAGCCTAAATTAAATTGCCGGCCGTCCACTAGACCCGTAATTGTCTGACTGGGTGTCGTATATGGCCGTAAAGACAGTTACGTACATTTTATTTATATACAAAACACCAAATGTTACTTTAATTTAAGAGATTCAAGCTGTTGAATATTAGACCACATACTCATTGCGTTTAGTAAGAAAATCTGTTTTCAGTGTTAGATACCGCTTTCAGAATGGTGATTTTTCCAAGAATATTCCATACGGATATTATCTAGAATATACTCCAGTTTTTCATTTTTCTGTAACACATATACTGTAAACATAGCCAAATTCCCAACCAATACCATTAAATAAAAATGTATTATTAACAATAGTTATACAATATAAATAAATCACTTAATATGTGAATAACACTCAAACCTTGTCAGATATCTATAAAATAAACATTTGTTTAAATTCTGTATTCAGCCCCTTTTGTATTTTTATAGTGCTTTTTTGTTAAGCAAATATCTGCAAAGTTTATGGTGAAAAATAAAAAAGAGAAGATATTGCAATTTCTAATTTCCATTTATTATATTCTATTGTGACAAAATAATTATTTGAATAAATCAACAGCATAATACGAAAAGCACAGATATTGGCAATAATTCTATACTGAAAAAAATTGCCTAATTTTATTCTAGTAAATTGTTTGACAATTAAATTCAAATTTATATACTGCAAACTAGAAGTAGAGAACAGGATAGGTTTAGAAATTTTTTGGTTATTTCCCATTCCCGCAGCATTGTCAGCCAGAATGCTAACCCAGCACGTTTAGCAATACTTTATATCCTGGTTCCGATAAATAATTACCTTTGGGAATATTCACTGATATACTATTTTATTTTCATACATCCTTATAAACAATGCTGTCACTCCCATTCAGAACGTAACTATAAATAACCTTTAGTTAGCCCAATTTTCAAAAAAAAAACAATATAATGAAGGTATACATAACTAACAATGGTAGATAACAAATAATATGGTTGCATTTCGGACGCGGAGGCAATGCATCAAACAGCTTAGTAATTTAACGATCATTGATTACTATTCTGATCACTTTTGTGTTATTGGATCGGTAAAAGACTGTCAGTTAGGTGGATAGGAGTGGGAACTAAGCAACAATTGTGCAAAATCAAGTTTTAGTTTTTGAAAATTCAGTAGCAGACTATATGTTCCGAGAATTATCACTGCAACAAAAATCTCAATGGGTATTAATTGCCTTGACTTTTATTGTTTATATAAAAATGCAAGATGCTTAAAGAAGAAGGTTAACCGATTTTTTCAATGGCATTCAGATTGAGTACGAGCTAACAGGCATCACAAAATCCTGACGCAGTGACGGTCTGAGTGATTCGAAGTTTTTCCGGTCAGTAATAATGTCTTCCGTAAAGATAGAAAACAATTAGGGCAGAATTTATAACTAAAGTTGTAGATTTGTAGATGTTGGTGCAATAGCTGTGATAGTTCCCGAAATTAACTTGTTAATCTTTAAATGTGACTGAACGACCATGTTTATGTATGTAGTTTTGTTGTACATTCCGATCTGGTTATGTTCAGAGAACTAAGAAACGTTCTTTGGCTGCCTGAAATAATTCCAGCTTTTTAATGAAAGGTTCGTTTTAATGCACCCTTGTACTGGGCTCAATTAAGTATTGACCGAAAAGCTGCAATAGTAACTACTTTAACTTCTCTGAATACCTTCCACCAATCAATTATTAAACCTTATATCCTGCTCCAGAAAATTTGCATTCCAGGATACTTTACCACTTGTTTCTGAGGACGATCATCAACCAGTTTTGTCACTTATTATCTCGATCACATATTTATGTCTATGAGAAGGAATTCAAATCAACCTATCCGTTAAATACTCAACAGTTCAAAAAACTATACTACCTTGACCTATACGATGGACTACTTACTACTTGTTGCCGTCACGAAATTGTATGTAATCATTTCTTAAACACATGTTTACTCATAAAGATTTCAGTCAGAAATATGCTCCCTGATACAACTCTAAAATAATCGACAAGATGAAGCTTAAAGCAAAATGTACAAGAAAATATTTAAAATATATCTAAGGCTGATCTGATGTTGCTTTAACATTGCGGAAGGAAATCAAGGACTTAATTAAGGCGGCGTATTATATATATATATATATATATATATATATATATATATATATATATATATATATTATTATATTATATAAATATATATATATATATATATATATATATATATATATATATATATATATATATATATATATATATATATATATATATATAACCAATAAGAGGGTTGAAATACGCAAAACGCGGCAAACACATTTCTATTCAAGTGCTTATAGTGACTTTGTCAACCCAACATTTGCAAGACATCTGGTTAATAAGAGCACAAACAACAATAAACCTAAATAGCATTCAATAACAATAAGTCTAAACGTAAATTTCGACGGACTTAGGCCATCAAAAATATGAACAAAAACGGTGAATTAAATTTAAATGATATTTTAGATGAAATTGTCAAGACAAAATTCGACCTAAAAAATATAATAGAAGCTACAGAGGGAAATATTTTTCCAAAAATACAACAAATAAATAATCGTTTATCTGAAATTGAAAACAAAAATTACAATATTGAAAAACAAATAGAAAAATTAGAAAGGCAAAGTAAAAAAAACAATATTATTATTTACGGACTGACAACACCAGTAAAAGAAAGAACAGTCCCTTTTATAGTAAATGAGCTTGGCCATCTCCTGGGAATAAACCTAATACAGGAAGATATTAATGACCTGTTTTCCTTGGGAAAATCTGATAACTCACCGTTAAAAATCGAATTAATATCTAATATTAAAAAAGGAATAATACTTCGAAACTCATTCAAAGTTAAAAAATTAAATATTAGAATAGCTAACGATTTAACACTACAACAGAGAGAAAATTACAACAGATTAAAAACGCACAAGAATCATTTTGACCAATTGAATCAAGAAAAAACCTTTATTAAGAATAACAAATTGCACGTGGGTCAAAACGTATACACTCTCGAGCAACTTGATTCCAGTCAATTAACAGAGTGCCGAAGTCATCCAGCGATTCAACCTAATACACTTAAGCATCCAAAATCTTCGGAAAAAGGCAGCGAGTTACTCGGCAGACCACTGAGATTAGTAGCTGAAACAACAAAAAAGGAAGAGAAAAAAGGAAGTCACTCACAAAGTCCACCAGATTCAACAAAGAGAAACGAGAATAATCAAGAAAATAAGAAGGAAAAGACAAGGAAAGAAGAGAAAGGAGAGACCCTGACTACAAATAAGCTCACAACAACATCCAAAAACAAAACAACAACACCCGGACAATCAACTCCAAAGCAAAACCACCAAAAAGCAGTCAGGACGCGATCGACGTACAATAGAGAAGATCCACCAAATTAACTACCTAGAACGTCAAAACTAGCTACTTACTATTAGGGTAAACATTTTTTTTCTACTTTATTCTATTACTTGTATGAGTATTAATATAGACGAAGCTTGTAATATTTTAAGAGATTATGGTGAAGTAAAGAACGTAGAATGTTTAGACTTTGCTGAGGTTAATAAACACCTTACGATTGAGGAAGAATTGCAGAATTTTACAAATTGTACTCTTCTACATTATAACATCAGAAGTTTACCGGCAAATTTTGACGAGCTTTGTGTAAATATAAACAAATTAAATGAAAACAATAAGATCGCAGTAATTGTACTCACAGAGACATGGATTGTCAAAGATATTGCATCATTTAATATTCCTGGTTATTCTGTCTACTATAATGAGGCAAAGTTTAATAAATGCGATGGTGTAGTAATCTATGTGCGAGATGATATAACCGCTGATGTCAAAACAATTCAACTGACTGAGGTATCCATGCTTGAATGTGTAATACACTACAACAATACTAAAATTAACATAACTGGTATATATAGACCCAATCCAACTTGCGCATTAACTTTTGTAAACAATTTAGATCAGTACTTATCTAACATGTCCAAATATAACATATCAATTCTCATTGGTGATGTAAATATAGATATAAATCCCTTAAATCCTCAAACCCCTATTTCATTAATTTATACGAATATGTTACAAAAAAATGGATTTTTACCTGAGGTCAATGTACCCACTAGGGTTGAAAACAACTCTAGTTCAACGATTGATCATATTTCCACTTAAATAAATAAACTTAATCAAAAAGATACAAAAACAAAAACTATAATATTCCATAACCACTTAACAGACCATTATCCGTTGTTATACAATCTGCAGCTTAAACTGAAAGGCCAATCAACTTCTGATGTTACTAATATATCTAATAATATAACGAAAATAAATGAAAGCAAATTAATACAACTCGCCAGAGATATTAAATGGGAAAATATTTACAGCTCCCGAGACCCTCAACTTGCAACTAATCTCCTGTATAAAAAAATACAACAGGCTATTTCGAGTAGCTCGGCTGTGCTAAAAGTTACAAACAAAAAGTATAAGCTTAAACCGTGGATGACAGCTGGACTTCTTACGTCGATTAGAAGTAGAGATTTGTTAAAACAAAAATGTCTTACACCAAAAAATAATGAAAAAATTAAGCAAGAGTACAAACATTATAGAAATTTTTTAAATAAGCTAATAAAAAAAAACAAAAAATGAATATTATAAAACCAAACTATTTGAATCAAAAGCAAATTATAAAAAATCTTGGGATCTAATTAATGAAGCAACAAATGTTAAAAAAAAATTTAATGATACTATAAAATACATTAATAGCAATAATAAAATTGTTACTTCGCATAAAGAGTTAGCAAATAACTTTAATACGTATTTTATTGAAATTGGGGAAAAAATATTAAAAACTGTAAATAGTAACCGAGTTTTACAGATTCCAAAAAAACAAATAAAGAGTACAATGTATATGAACCCTACTGATTATAAAGAAATTCAGGAAATTATATCAACATTAAAAAATAACGCAGCTCCAGGGACTGACAAAATTTCCGCTAAAATTATTAAATTATTAAGAGACTTTATTAGTAAACCCCTAGCACATATAATAAATATTATATTTGAAACTACATTAGTACCTTATCAATTTAAAGAAAGTTGTGTAACGCCAATTTACAAAAGTGGAAAAAAAGAAGAAATGACGAACTATCGACCTATATCTCTAATTAACAACTTCTCAAAAATATTTGAAAAATGTGTAAATAGACGGCTCCTATCTTTTATACAAAAACACGAAATATTATCTAATAATCAATTTGGCTTTCAAAAAAAAATTGGCACAGAGCAACCTTTGGAAATCCTAACAACCCAAATTCTTAATAGTTTCAATGAAAACAAAAAAAGCATTGCTATTTTTATAGATCTACAAAAAGCTTTTGACACTGTTTTGCATATAAAATTACTTAAAAAGCTTGAAAAAATTGGTATAAGGGGTAATGTGTATAAGTTGCTAAAAAATTATCTGTTAGACAGATCACAACAGGTTAAAGTAGGTCAAGAATATAGCGATAAAAAAACCATTAAAACAGGAGTGCCACAGGGGACCATTTTGGGCCCTACATTTTTCCTTATATTTATAAACGACCTCCTAAACTATAACAAGTGTAACATTTTATCATATGCTGATGACACCGTGTTGCAATGCGAAGGTAAATCATGGCAAGAAGTCTGGCAAATTGCTCAACAGGCACTCAATGATGTTAAGATCTGGCTTGACAGTAACAATTTAAGCCTAAATATAACTAAATCTAAGTACATTGCATTTGCACCTAATATGTCGGGACTAAGGGGAAATTTGGGGCCCCTGATGATTGAAGGAACACAAGAAAATATAGTCAGAACTAACCACATAAAATACCTTGGTGTTATCATTGATCAAAATCTTAAGTGGATTATGCACATTGACTACGTATCTAACAGAATAAAAAAACTTACTTATAAATTCTATATGTTGCGTAACATACTCAACAAAAACAACTTGCTTATAGTTTACAACAGTCTAGTGGAATCCATACTAAACTATGGAATTACCATTTGGGGTTCTGCCTATAAAACAAATTTATCAAAATTACAGGTTACACAGAATTATATCCTAAGAACAATGTTTAAATTAAAAAGTTGTGACAGTGTAAAAAGTATTTTTATCAATGAATCTCTTTTAAATATTAAAGGTCTTTATATGCATTCTGCTCTTAAGTCTATTCACAAACATACAGGTTTAAAAAAAATTAGTCATCCTTATTCTACCAGAAGCAAATTACTAGAAATGTATTCGCACAACCGTTACTCCAAAGCTGTCTGTCAAAAAAATATATATTTTAATGGAATTAATTTATATAATGTACTTCCTCGTGAATTCAAAAATCTTTCTTTTTACAAATTTAAATGTAAGAGCAAAAAATATATTATTTCAAATTATAACACGTTAAGTCTAAAACTTGCCTAAAAAATGACTAACTTTCTACGTTCTGTATTTTGCTTCCTTTTTCACTATGTTTCTCTTTTTTTTCCCTTAATTATAGGATCATTGAGTAGTTTTGTATATTTGTTTATTAAGTGCTACTTGGGTTAATATCTATAGGACACAACACAAGTTTAAATACTTAGGTGTCCTCTATTAAAACATTCTCTTCTCTCTTTATATATAATATTTCGTGACTTTTACAAATAAACAAGTAAACAAAATTAATAAACAATTGTAACTATTTTCTACTATAAAATAAGGATGTACTGTACAGACATCCTTTAATATATTTTTTAATAATATAACATATAGTAATAATTATAATTTTTAAGAGAACATTAAACTCTGAGACTAAAAAACTGTAAACTAGTTTGTAAACAATAAACAATAAACAACAATAAACAACAATATATATATATATATATATATATATATATATATATATGTATAAGATGGTTTCCGGGAATTCAAGTATTCGAGTAACTAGAAGCGAAAGCAGAAGGCTACGAGAATTATGCGAACCGACCTGAAGAGGGCAGATGTGACTCTGCCGAAACGTCGTCATTTTACCATCGATCCCGGCAGGGATCAGTTATCAACTACGCGGATGAATTCCCGGAAACCATCTAATACATTTAGTGCCCGCGAAAACTTAAAAACAAATATATATATATATATATATATATATTTTGACCAGATTACACAATAAGAGCTTTCAAGAATGTCTGAAAATATATTAGTTCTAACACGACTCCTAGCATAATACCAGGGATAATCCGTTATAAAAGGTCTTAGCCTAAATAACTCTCAAGATATCGTGAACGGTTTTTGCCAAGAGTTTTTTTGTTGCAAAGGTAAACAAGAATATTGATTACTCTCTTCGAGATGTCATTCTTTGGTACGCCAGACAAAAATTATAATATATATTTTTTCTGGTTAGGGAACCTTCATCAGTTGCGCTTCCCAAATTTGAATGTCCTCTCGAACACTTCTTTATGTATTTGATACATATCGTTAAAATTGAAGACGCGAGATGTAAAGACCGACAAATACATGGAACGGCTCCAGATTCGGAACCTCTATGTGCTAGTTTCCCCGAAAATTCTAGATGTCGGTCTTTACATCTCGGGTCTTCAAATTTAACAATATGTATCGAATACATAAAGAAGTGTTGGAGAGGACATTCAAATTTGGGAAGCGCAAGTGATGAAGATTCCCTAACCAGAAACAATATATATATATTATATATACATATATATATTATATATACATATATATATATATATATATATATATATATATATATATATATATATATATATTGTCTTACCTACAAAAGAATGACACCTCGAAGAGGTTTAATCGTGACATTCTAACCTAGGAATTACGGGCAACAGCAATTACATGGGACGGCTCCAGATTTGGACCTCTACGTGCTAGTTTCCCCGAAAATCGTTGATGTCGGTCTTTACATCTCGCGTCTTCACGAATATTGATGTTAACATAAATGTAACGTGCGACATCTCGTCGTAATCATTGAAACAATAACTGAGTGTGAAACAATCGCTCTTTTAAAAATATTAAAGAACTAAAAGTCATCCAGGCCAAATAATAAAGCCGCTTTTATAGTGATTGCTATCCCACTTCATCCAACTATTTTCAATCTGTGTGCCTAGAAAACAATTTCTTTCCGACCATGTCGAAGGAGACAAGAGTTTCTCCAATACTTAAAAAGGAAAACAATCAGGGTATGAGTTGTTTTAGAGGTTGTCCCATTTCGAAATGATGTAGACGGTACTGTCTAGACTCAGATATATACGAATGTCCAATCAACAAATTTCCGCCTACAAGCATATTTTCGTAAACAAACGATCAACGCTTACGACTTTAGTAGTTATTTCTCAATATTTTACTGAAGAATTGAACTCCAAGACCCTCGATAGAATAGATCATGAAATGTTAGTGAAGAAATTTTATACTTTTGGCTTCTCGATGGACACCACTCAACGTGTAAGATCATATCTTTCGAATGGAACCCAGTATGTAACTTTCAACGGCTATACATTGGATGAGTTCACTGCGACATGGGTGTACCTCATGTCTCTATTATTGGGCCTCTGCTGTTTTTATTATTCATAAATGTGAGGGTCTTAATTCTAGTCACCTTTGTATTGCAGGTTACTTGAAAATATACTTGTTAGTGAGCATCGTGGCCAAATGTATGGAGCTGGAAAGTCGGCTTTGTTTTATTAAGAAATTGTGCAATATTAATTATGTTTAGAAATGCAACGTGGGTTGATATTAAAGGAGAAATTAGACCAACTCCCCACCAGGTAAGTCCAAGTCCAATTTAGAAAATTACACAACAGTCTTGGAGTTGTGTTTGACTCAACTTTATGGTTTCCTAAGCAGAAATTGCAGACAATTTACAAAAATTGATCTTTCAAAATAATATATTATGCTTTAGTGCGATAAAAATTGCAGTATGCTAGTGTGATTTGGACTCAAATGTACAAAAAGCACAGGCTATCCTTTGAAAGTCTTATTTTCAAAATGGAAAATCTTACTCAGCTAAGAGAATAGTCTTTAGTCATTTTTGACTTATGTCGTAAGACAAGGATAACTCAGCTGGAACATAGAATACTCGTATTATTGTATGTTATGAGGTATTCACGACAAGATTTACTGTATCAATTCCTTAAATATGTTCAATTTTAAAGTACTGGGTCGCTTTACTAGAACTGTGAGTACTTTTAAATATAAGAGAGTTAGAACTAGTATCCTGAGTTCACCAATACAGAAAAAATGTGATTTTAATAAAATATGCTCTACATGGTATATTTTTGCGAGGGGAATCAGTTAACTTCTGAATGCTGTAATAGGCAGTAAGTAGAATTTAGAATATATATTTCTGTGGCTTCTTTTTGTTAGTTTTGTTTTTCGTCTTGGGTCTTAATCTTCTATTTTCTCTCAAGCAGTGTGTTAAATATCATTATCATTACGACACTATTATTGTGTAAACTGGCAATTGTTAAAAGCTTTATTATTTATCTAGGACATTTAATTCTTATAATTGGTGCGCTAATATCATAATTCAACAGGAGGATCAAACGGGAATGAATAAATGATATCTGTAATAAACTAGTATTCCTTTCCACAATGCCTCCCCATCGCTGAAAAAAGTATTTGTCCAATGTGTTACGCGGGTACTAAGGTATTGAAGGATAAATAGTATTACGGATGAGACATTATCATGGACCCACTCAAATAGTTCGCTTAGTACAATAAAATTATTTAACCAAAAGTTGTTGAGGACAAAGAGGGACATCTTCCTTTCTTATCAGTTTTGATCTAGATACTGATTTTCCAGATCATTTGAAGGTTACTGTTTTTTTTAGTGGAAACAGGTACTAACAGAGCTGCAAATTTTACGTCAAAATTGATCTGTTTAAGTATTTTTAGGTTGACTTCGAAAGGCCAACTCAAGGTTAAATATTAAAAATTCGTTCTAAAACTGCTTTCTACAAAGGTTTGTGAGCGAGTATGTTTGAACTTGTGAGCCAATAACGTTAATTAGTTTGAACTTGTGGTCAATTGTCAATTCTGAAAAATAATATTTTCATTTTTTGAAAATTACCATTTACTGGTCAAGTAAAAGTCTCAAAAACTATAAAAAGGCACAATTCTAAAATGTATTAGTATAGAGTGTCATCCGACTACTCTACTTTATCGAGTTGAACACATCTTCTATTTAGATCTGTGATGATATATTTTAACACATTGAACAGCACAAAATATTGCTTTCATTATTACATCATATTTATTAACGTTTTAATTAGTCGAGTTTTTCTTTAATAGTATTTGTGGACGTGTCCACACAATGGTATTAATAATTTACACTGTGCCTCTTTCTTAAAAACCTTTATATAAAAATTAATGTTCTTTATATTCAAAAATTAAGATATTCAAAGTGGAATCAAAATAAACTTCGCAGCCGTGATTTTTCATTTTCACAGATATATGTCTAAAAATTTTTGTATAAAATATTCCTTATTGCGCTATGAAATATCTCTGAAAAAGGAGTTTTTTAAAAGACATTTTATAAAAGATTTGATAATATTATTCGGTTCTAGTCAATTAAATGAAAACCATTTTAACAAATGCTCAAAGCTTTGCTTTACTTACTTGTAAATAAAGAGAGTGAATTCTTTTCCATGCGATACCAGTTGAAAATAGTGCACAAATGCTGTTAGTTTGTAAAAAATGCCCAGAAAATAAAATCAAGAATCTTCGTTAACATAGACATTGAAGTGGTAATATATTTTAAATCTGATAATAATATTTTAAATCGTGAATGTGCAATACATACTAAACTTATTCCCATTCACTGTAAAATTTATTTTATTTCGAACATGCTTGATCTTATGCATAGCCATCTGTTTCCATAAAAGCCAACGATGTCGTAATTAACTACATTGAACTGGAACCTATTCCAGATATAAAGCTTTTGCGATAAATACTAGTATAATATGCATCCCATTCACGTACACTTGGAACAAAACGTGAAAGAAATTCCCTACCATAAATTTTGCCAACGGCTTAAAATATCGTTTCGAATTAAATGATAACATCTGAATTATGCTTCAAGTCTGAACTATAACTAATACCTAATTACTAACATTAGTATGGGTAAAAGGCAGTCCAGTCGACAATCCAGACCGCCGGGTGTTCGAAAGCTTTTTCTGTCGTTCCCTCAGAACAACTTGATTAATACTATTTAGCCATGGACGGTATCAGTTAAATAGATTGCCTTGTTTTTGAGGTTGGCACCATAAAAACGATGTTAATATGATAAAGTTATGCTCGAAACTAAAAATCCTCATTTGTTAATCCTGATTAGACGTTGTAATAAGTCTTTACGTTATTTAATTATTACTTTATTACTCATGATGGTGTGACTTGTATTAAAGAAGCTACTTGCAATATGGAACAAATTTTTTGGTGAAAAGAAACATACTACTTACCCAGGCAAATAATTTTTCGAGTAACATAAACTTTAACAACAAACCTCTTATTTATCACAGTTCACAGGGGAGAACTGATATCATTAACAGTAAATCCGTGGAATCCGAGGTGAATACTTACACATATGAAAATAGATGAGTATGGCAGTGAAACGCTAAAACTTAAATTGCATATGTTTCGATACGTCATTATCCATGCGACTCTGTGTCAGAAACAGGAAAGACGTAATATAATAAAGCTCTCTTCATATATGTAGAAAATTAATAATGAAATGTGAAAATATAACATCCGATTAATATGCAACACCTGCACACAATTTCCTTGTAGTTCTAATATACATTCCAATTCTCTATTTGCAATATTTTAAATGGGGATATGGCATGCGGCAGGACAGCACGAAAAAGGGCAATTATATATATGGTAGCGAGAAGACAAGGTAATATATGGTAGAGACAAGGACGACAAACTTATATGGGGATTAAACTGAAAAAGTGTGTAGCTAAATCACTAAATAACAAGTTCAAGAAATCACCAAAAAATGGTGCAGGTTTAGAAGAAGAATTGTGCGTTTTTTCATAATTTCTTTGCCATTGACAAAGGAGTCTGACCTAGACTCCGAAACGTTTGGAAATATACAGAAATTTCGTGACTTGTGGTATTATTTCCCAGAAAGTTCTTAAGTATTGCTACAGGTTTGTCCACCTTGAGCCGGACTCTATGGTCCATTCTTTAAGGCAAAATAATTTGGTCAATTTCAGCTCCTCACTCTTTATAATGATTTTGTCTTCTGTGTTGACGTCAAAATTTACTAGGAAATGTTCTGGTCCAAGGTCCACAGCTTTCACAATTTGTACAAAATTCCTTGAATCCTAGACTTGAAAAGATGGTCTGATTTCCAAAAGTTGAATGTTTGATAGACGGGGCTTCCAGAAGTCTCCTACCGGTGTCTGTTTTTATGCGTTTCCTTTTATTGTAAATTGCACGAATGTTGTAGGCTTTATGTGCGATTTTGTATTTTGCCTTACTTTTCCTTAATCGGCTTGCTGAATGATGAATTGTAGTACGTGAGTTTTCCTAGGTTCCTCCTATCGGATTTGTTGATAATTTGTTTCATTTGATGCGTTTTTTCTGGATTGTGGATCTAACTTTCCATCGAAATCCTTTAATTTGCGATGTTTATTGATTGTATACAGTCCACTGTATCCACTGAACTTTTGGTGTCGCGTGCTGGTATCTGTTCGTATCAACAGGGTAGTTTAGACCTTTGGTAAATAGTGATTTAAAAGTTCAAAACTAAAACGTCTCCTCAATACACTTGTTTCATAAATGTCAAAAATGGTTTTATGTAAACTTATTGTAAAAAAACGAAAAGTCACGTTCGCATTAAGGAATGATATTATATATTTATACTTTCCTCCATTTGCAATAAATAATTTCGAAGCTTTTCTTTTTTCTATTGATTATTATCTAATGCATTGAAATCTACCAGCGTATATATATTATAATAATTTTGAAGCATACTCAATCACTTCATTTTCGCCTCTATTTTCCCTTTTCAACCATGACATCGAAATGACATGAAGGGTGAACAACTGAAGGGAAAGACCCCAGTGAATCTCGCTGAAATCAATTGTGTAACTTCTGTTATTTTCATATCCCCTTAAGCAAATTAGAAATTTCAGCAGATTTCAATTAAGTTTGAGTGCAAATGAAATTGTATACTTGCCTAAAGACATGTCATAGTACTGACGTGGAGGCGTAAAAAGTGAATGTACAAAGATATAGTCAAGTGTTACTTTCAACTTATACCGAGGTCAACCGACTCAGAGAATTTTTTTCTAGAAGCATTAACTGCGAATAAAACTCTATGGCTTGGAAAAGGGGAATATCTGTCTCACTAACTTAATTAAACTGTTTTTGTTTAATATACTTAACCCAAATGTTGTAGAATATTAAACCAACAAATGATATAAAGTACTTTAAGTTAATTACTAACTAGCCTCGATGAAGGCTTCAACACCAACATCAAGTGTGCCAATTAAGCAATATAAGAAAAGAACTAAACAAATATCAAAATTATGCCGAATCGGGAACTAAATCAATCGATGTACATTAGAAGAAAAGAGTGTAATGGAACAATTTACATTTTTAAATAAATTTCAAATTGTAGATAACAAAATCAAGAATCTCATTGAACACAAAGTTAAAAAATAAACAGACTGTGAAACATAAAGGAGGTCGACATGTAGTTGGTTGTAAGCAAACAATGACCAACATATTTTGCATAATATAGCATATTATATTCAATCTTTTAATTAGCTGCACAAGAGCTTAATATACTTCATAATTCGCACAAAAATGCCCTTTATTTGTAATTTATATAAGTCCAAAGTAAAAGTATTCTAAACAGAAGGATATTCGTAAACAGATAATAACTATACTGGACAACTTATAATGCGGGCCCTTGACATTTTTATTCCGATATAGCCTCTATTTATATAAACAAAAATTGTTGTACCTAATAAGAACCTTTCTTTTTTCACTACTCAACGCACGTTTCAACGGAGAAGCTGTTACCATCAAGAGTAAACCAAAAAGTATTTATCAATTCTTTTTGGTTTATTCCTGATGATGAGAGCTTAGCTGTTGTAACTTGCGTTGAGTGAAAAAAAAAATGGTTTGGTGTTAGGGTACAAAACTTTGTGTTTATACGTCTATGACACACCAAAGGTTCCACAGTTTTCCCACTATATATAGTTAAAATAAAATGTTTAGCACTTCCTGCATTTCGGTTCAAATACGAAGAAACAAAATAATTTAAGATTAGATCTGATTTAGACTTTGACCTATACTTTTTGAATAATAATGTCACATGCTGCTAATGTCTCAAGTGGGATTAAATCATATGCAAGGAGTTTCATATGTACAAAAGAAAATATTGTGGCCGATATTTACAACTCAATTCTAATAATTGGTTCTAATGGATAATAATTAAGTAAATATTTTTGAACCAAAACCTAATCTACGTATTTATTTATAGTATTTTATAATACCCGGTGGTTATATAGTTCAACTTCGGTTCATACCCTGGCAATGGTTCTGCAATCGAATGGCAGCTCAGCGAAGACTTCGAAATTAATCTATTCAGTTCTCTTACGAAAAGAATTGAAAGGTAATTTAACGAAAATTTCATGATTGGAAATGATGCTGTAGCTCACAAGTCGAACTATCAAACATCAAAAAAGAAAACGGTAAACTCAGGAAGCATCTCGATACACTGGAGAAATTTTCTCGGAATAGTAACGATGCAGAGAAATTTTTGGCGTTAGGCATGAGAAAAACGAAAACATACGAATAAAGTGATAGCTCTTTTTCAACTAGATCTGATGGTAAAAATGAACATAGTAGACAAAAAATGTACTCCATATCCATGCCAAGATCCAAACTCGTGAGCCACCGGCTAATTTGATTCAGTTCCGGTTGCTTAGTGGTAAAGTCATTCAGCTCACACAATTGTATAAAAATTGGAGCTCGATAACAGGACTGGATCCGGAATAGAAACCCAGCCAAGTCAAGGATTTTTAATTTATAAAAAATTGTGACACAATTCCGGAGGAAGTGCCCCTGAGGTAAATTGCAAAATTCAGAGACATCGATATTTACCCCTTACCAACCCGCACTGACGCAGCGTGGTAAGGTATGGCTCATATCCCCTGTAAAATTCTAAAAAATATTCATCATCTTCACAATCTTTCGAGACAGTTCTTCCCTTAAAAAGACCTTAAGCTCTTGATGTGTTACCTTACATGTCTCCGATCAGCTCTTCAGCTTTTCTCTTCATTAATAAATTTTTTCACGCGTTCAGTTATTTAAAGGTCAATTCCTCAATATCTAGCTTTAAGTTCCCGATAGAAACTGCCAATAATATGTTCTTCTTTTCAGTCCTCTATGTAAGTTCTTTAATTCTCCAGTCCCAAGCTTTTTCTTCTTCTTCATTTCAGTTAGCTAAAAAGACCATTTGGCCACCTATTGCCAATTCTCTTCAATACAGTTCTTCGGTTTTTCTCACAGGTCTTAGGCTCTTCTTCGTTTTATCTCAAGAACTTAAATCTCCGTTTCCACAGCTCTTCACATTCCTCTGCAATCTAACAATTTTTCACGTAGGCTACACCATGAAAAATTGGTTGAATATAGCTGCATATGATGATGATGTTATATGAACTAGGTTGACTCATCTTGTGAAATACTGGGCGTTTTGGCTCCCGATTTGGAGCCATTATAAAGCGAGGAAGAAAGGAAATAAAATATTGTCTAGAACTAACTCGGGGGGTCTCAATCTGTCTCCACCTCTGCAGTCAGCGGGCTCGATTCACAATGACACTATTCATTTGATGCGAATACTCATTTTCCGCTTTAGTTTTAACTTGGAATGAGTTCAGTTTCACATAAACTTAACTCACATAACTAAGGGTTACAATCAGGGAGAATAATGTAGAAGCATCAAAGCTGAAATTGTTTTATCAAGTTTTTATTAATTCGCTTTTTTCAATTTTTGTTCGATTACAATTGTGCAATCGACTGAAACCTAAATTACCGATGACCTAGAGCCAAGAGGTTTTTCTGTATCCTTTTCCTTGAAAATTTTGAGGACAAATTTAACAAACCTAATCCTAGACCACGATATTACAATTATTTGCCGACACAAACATATGTTTTCACTCCGAGAGTATCTACGTGCTCTTATACCTGAAAGGTGAAGGAAGAATAAAAAACATAAAATAATAGATAAGGTGAGACCATTAATAATACTGAAAAGTGTATTTGATGCAGTTTCTAAGAATTTCAAGGGGATAGGAACGCAAAGGCAGCTAAATTAGCCCAATACAAATTTCAAACCCTAACCAGATTCATACAAATGGTTATAAGTATTTGCAACTGTAAACTTTCAAAATCTATCTTAACATTTACGAGAGTTAAATCAAAAAACTGAGAGCGCATAAATTTGATAATAGAACTGTAGTTCATATCAGTTACAATGTAACAAAATACATAGTGTGTGCATATGTCAATTATCAAGGAATGCGCTATACGTTTTCTTTTTTATATCTAACAAATATCTTCATAGTTAAAGTATCCGGGACAATCTGGATTGCGTTACAAATCTGTAAGGGGTAAAGTAAAATTATTTATTATTTCTTAATAAGTTTCAAAAACACATTGGCCCGCTATGTGTGGAATGAAGAAGATGGGCGGACTACTAGCAATTGGTAAGCAATTAATTTTTCAATTGCGACTTCTGTAGAGTCAAATCGTTGGCTAATGACTCAACAACACTAAACAGAACCACAAGTGCAATTACCAAGTTGTCAATTAACCAGGAACTGCTGAAGTGGTATATAAACGTAAACCATGTACAACACAATAACAGCTTAGCGTCGTCCTTCTGAAAGTTGACCAAATGAAGTGGAACGCTTCTACTTGCTGTCCAGTTGAAAAAATTTGATAAAGACACAATTATAGATAAGTACAGATCAAGATACAGTGGCCAAACATCAAAATCAATCTAACAAATTACAGTAAGATGTAAAATACAGTAAGTTGAGAAGTATGCTCACGAAATTGTTCAATATAGAGGTAGCGACGGAACAGAAAAATTATATGTAGGCTACTGGAGAAGAATATAGTAGTAGAATTTTTAATACATTATAATGCCATTTAAGGAGTTTGAAGAAAAATCCCCAGACATTGATAATATAAAGACGAGCAGTCATACTGAAAGAAAATGTTCGTCGGGAAAATAATGAAAATAACCAACCAGTTCCTTATGGAACTCATGAACGCTTGTTTAACATGGGACACAACTACGACTGCAAGTAAAAGGTTACTAATTTTATTTTATTTTGATGTGTAGATACTCATAATTTATTGTCAAAGTATGTACTATTTAAATGTAGTCCTCCGATTTGTTCACCTAAATTTATTCTTGTAGCCCAATTTCTGATTATTTCTTTAATTGCACCAGGTGAGATTTGAAATATTGAAATTGAAATTGAAAAACTTTAAACGGTAGCCGTTTAATATCTCCATTTTGAAACAACTGGCCTAGTAAACTTCTCTACCAATATTTCGATGGTCTTCTGATATGTGTGATATGTTTTACACCTTGACTTAACAAGATATTTAAGCGAAACAGATTTCAAAGAGTTTAGAAAAGATAAAAAACAAGTAGGATAAAGCATTTTGGAGTAGCTTTACATAGAGTATTTTTGTTGTCAATACTTGAATGAAAGATATTAGGGAAAGCGGGAACTTGAAACATTGACATTGAATTTAATTTAATAACGACAAACTATAGTAATGCAATTCCGAAAAATTATCCAGATTATTGGTTGTCGATAACAGAATTGCGTCTGACAATTAGAAATCGCTACAATGTCATACTGTATACAAATAAGTGTACTGTATATTGTTTATACTTATCTGTTGGACGGTAGTTGTCACTCATTCGATATTTCTTGAATATTCTATGAAATGCACATTTTTTGGTATTTGTTTTTCAAGTAAATTTATTTGACAAATACAACGCCTGTAGACTTGGAGTTGAAAGATATTCACAACAGATAAGTATACTGAATATTGTTATAAAGTTCTATTTTACACTGTTAAAAAATGAACCTTTTGAGAAATTAATCTTCTTAATTAAAAACTGATCTTGCGAACAAATAAACTATAAGAACCATTCAAATAATCAATGCCGACAAAAACGGGTGCTCCCAAAAATACGGTTGATGGTAAAAAACAATTTTGAATCCTTACCGGAATGAGGAATTGCACACATTAGTGTACCAGAAGCAGACGGGGAAATACCGAGAATAACTATGGGGGTATTAAGGCGCTTGAGCGATCAAAGAAAAGAAGTAGAGTAGTTATCATCGTAACGATGATCTATTCAGTATGTTGTTGACGTACATAACTCGAACGTTTTGTCATTAATTGTGATGCAAATAAAGCTCTTTGAATTGAGTTTAAAAATTTGTAAGTGAACCCACGTTGTCCATAATAATATATACCTAATTAACCTATTTTTCTTTCACCCATTACAACTAGGAATTTGGGTATTTTTAGGGTTCCGTATATACAATATACGGATACCCATAAATTACACTGGTTTACAGTGATTTTGTTGCCCTAGATATAGGATCGATTTTGGATATGTTTATGCTCACAATTCATGAAACTATCAATGACTTTATAAGAATTGCTCTGGTTAATTTTTAAATCTTTATTTTCATTTTACATTACAAAAATCGAAATGTCAGTTTTGTTTTGGTATACATCGAAGCAAACAGAGAGAAAAATGTGGAAAATATACGTTATATTTCAGTAAATGTTCTTTTATAAGCCTTTTTTATAATTTTGTAGAGGACAATCTTTTTTTAATGACCAGCAGTAATCTGCCATCATGTGACGATTCCGCCGACCCTGATACCTTTCTTCCATCACTTTTTGATCCTGGTGGAACTCCTCTCCATGTTCCTCACTATAATTTCCAAAATTATCCGGAAATTTATCAAAATGATTGCGGAGATAATGGAACTTGATACTCATATTTGCTCCTAGAGTCTGAAAATTTGGCAGCAGATTTTGCACAATTTCTTCTTAAATTTGAGCTTTATTGCTTCCTATTTTCGACTACCAACACAAAACTTTTCTAAGCTTCACTTTCCGGAACAGTCGTAACGTTGGTCTGCATATTTCATTAATTGCCGTATTTGGGGACCACGTTTCAACTTTTCCATACTAAGCTGCTGAAGTTTTCTATAAATGTAATTAAAACAATCTCCTTCCTTATATAAAGATTTGACAAATTGCTTTGTCATTCCTAACTTGAAATGTAATGGTAATATGATTTTGTCTCTACTTACCGATTGCTCCCGTATTACATTGACTTTGTCGACAGTTGAAGAGTTCTTACATGTCAAACATCTTGTTTCCAATGAAGTTGCTTTGATCTACTGTCCCAAATACAATTGAAGAAAGGGTATTTTGTGTATCCACTATGTTGACCTAGTAAAAAATTAACCATTTTCAAATCCACACAGATCGGTCATTGATGCTTCGAGTAATTAATTTATTATAAAACTATTTTTTATGTTGTTATTTTTTGAGTTTTGATGAAGGGGCAATTCGAATTGATGCATATTTATTTCAATTGTGCAGTAAGGCGCATTTTAAACTTCTTTTACAACTGTCAATAACTAGGTGCCGCTCAGTAGGTTTGTATTCTTTTAAGCCCATCTCTAGAAGCAGCTTCTCGATATCAGAAAATAACTTTGGCGTAGATGTTTCAGCCACCCGTTCACTTCCACTGCTAGACTATACCCAGTTTTGTGAATTTGGCAACACCATTGTTTCTGAGGACATGCGAATTACCTTTGAAATGTATATAAGTAGTATAGCTAGCGGGCTAACATGACACCTCGATGGCATGTCCATCAAAGTGCCCACCGTAATAGGGGGGTCCCCAGTTCTTGCAGAAGACATCATCAATGCCTGGAGGGTTGTTTGTCACTTGATCACCAAAAAATTGTCGCAAACAATGGTTAGGTGTGACAAAGTTGACAAAAAGTGACAATTTGGCTAGACGTAGATGGTGAAGAGATCGCCAATAACCAGAAGGGTTTGCTGGGAAAAGCGTATCGCTTATCAGTAGATTTGATCTCTTCTTCTTCGCTAGCTGTTTGTCTATCCTTGTTTAGCGAAGGCTGTCCTTGTCTGGCTTGTACGAGGGGTGGGCTAACCTAGCGTATCGCTTATCAGTAGTTTTGATCTCTTCTTCTTCGGTAGAATGTATATTTTTGCTGTCTTTGTTTATCACGTACACTACTTAAATTTCATTGTTTAATAGGTTTACACTTTTTAGACATTTCTTTACTTTGTTATTTTAGTTTGAAATAAGCTTATAATTACCAGGTAAAAGAAAAAAAATGACCCATGTAAGATTTGAACCTGTGATATTAATGATTAGCATGGCACTTTAACCAACTGAGCTAAGAGTCATTTATTTTTCTTTTAAGTATTATTCTACATGAAATAAACAATGATGATTTTTAATTCAATTTATTTAGATATAAACAACAAAAATATAATCTCAGAAAAAATACATTCATTTTTGTAGTATCATTTACATATTATCTGAATATTCATTAACAAAATTTTCAATTTCATATAGGTTTACAAGTCCTTCTTCACCTTTTTCAAATCGTCGTCCATCCCCCAAGCGGTAGTTTACTGTCATCTCGAGAAAGAGAATTGGCAATGAAACTTCATCTTTAGGTAGATGATAGTAGGCAAATTTGTCCTCTGATACATAGTAGAAAGCATCATAATATTTTGAATTTCCACATGGTAAAAAGTCTGCATTCGTTATAATGTTTTCACTTTTTTGAGTAGGTGGAACCAGTTTGAAACTATAAGAACACTTTTTACATTTTGATGATTGTAATATTACATCATTGTTGAAACACCAAGGAAATTCCGAAACTTCTTCACAAGGCTGACAATAGACAATAAGACTGTTCATGGCTAAATCTTGAGACAAACTAATGTGTTGCATTGTTATCATCTTGATTTATTTGTATAGGAGTAATGCGCCGTGATGAAATTTTTTGCTAGATTATGAAATCTTTTTTCTATTCTCAAAGACGTCATGATTCCAATTTTGCTTCAAATGTTGTTTTTCTGAAATTGACATTGGTGTTGATATCCATTTACCATACAAATCTCTGATTTCATGCATGTTAAAAGAAGAACAATGACTGCACTGTAGAGCAATATGTCTTTCAAATGGGTAGTATTCATCTTTGATCACATCTTTGTCAGAATAACTTTTACACTTTAAACATGTAATTAGTACTGTTACTTTATATGGCATTTTGTAAACTGATTTTTGTTTTCTTCTGTTTCTGTTTATCACGGTGAACAACAGCAGCCAATCAGTCGTATGAGAGTGGTGGTATTTAGCCTTCTGAAATTAGAAATATTCCATAAAAAATTTACTTTTGGTTTAAAAAAAATATATACCTTAGTCCTGTTGTTAGTTTGGAGATAACTTTTTTCGTAGGTTAACATTTACAGTGTCCACGAAGTGCCATTTCTCATGCCGAATGTGTTTGAACCAAACAGATCCATTGATGACTGAGTGCTGATTACAGCATTCGCTTATCAGCGAATCCCACTCAATCATCATATCACATTCATAGCAGACAAACAGGTATATTATTTTAGTGTCAAGCTATTCAAAAAATCAAACAAAAAAGAAATTGATCAAACCAAAAATGATTAAATATGTTTTTGAAAACCCCATGGTAACGTATCTGTCGAATAATTGTTTACTATTCGTTTATCATCATAAGGACTGAGTGCTATTTTTATTTGTTCTACTGAGTAAACTACATGTTTTTCAGATTTTATTAATTGTTGTTTTGAGAGCTTTTCAACCTGATTAAACAAACATTGATAGTAATCTTCAAAGGTTATAGTTTTTAGTGATGAGTTTTTCACACCTTTTGCCTTTTTTATTAATGTGCTATTATATAGTAAAAAGGTATATAATTTCGATCTTAATCCAATAAATTCGATCATTATGATGCCATGATTTTCATCTTTCATTAAACCTAAAACTTTTTTGTTTTTTAAGGGAATTTGATATACATTATCCACAGTATAATCAGAAGTGTCAAATTTATGAATATCTTGTTTAATATGAGTATAAATGTCATCAACAAAAAACTGATAAATTAAACTGTCAGTGTCTGAATATAAAAGTTTAACTCTATTTGCAAATTTCTTCAAAATATAATTGTAATGAAAATCATACAAAAGGGTTTTTTATAAATCTAAGATGGTGAAACCTACATATATGGGTTTATTAAATTTTATGTTTGTTTTATTCATTTCTATTAAAATCATGTCTTCATCAAAAATGGAACAACTATGAAAGTTAGGTTTGCTTATGTAAGAGTTTGCACCATATCCTCCAGACCATTTAGTTACTAATTTAACATCTTTATATTTTCTAACATTCTCCATGGTTTTTCCAAAGACGGCATTATTCATGAGTTTATAAAAATTTTTTTCAAAATCATTTTTACTGTGTTGTCTTAAATTTGTATTTAAATCAATATATGTTTTCATCCATGGAGATTGTTTAAATTTTAAGATTCTATGAATTTTCTTTAACTTCAAACCAAGATCAATGGCTTGTTTTAAATTTCGATAGTGTATGATGTATCGTTCTTTATCAAGTAGAGTAGTTAGCAATTTTGGAATTTTACTTTTAGAAGTTGGTGGTACTAAATGCTCAGGACATAATGGTAAGTCTTTATGTAATTCATGTAATTCTGGTGGATAATGTAGATCAACCTCAAGAATGTAGCCAAACTCATCATCATCTGAGGTATTGAAAATATTGACAGAATAGGGATCTACCCACTCAAAATTTCCATATGGTAAAGCTTGACACATTGAAGTACCATATAAATTGTTGACGTCATAGTACATTAAATATGACGATGGTTCAGTAGGATTAAAACTATCACCCATATATTTATTGTTAGCCTTACCATATCGATTTGAACACTGAGAGATTCCTCCTCTGATACCACGTTCAATGAACATGATCATGTCAATATTATCTAACAACTCTAACCTTATATTTGTTATTTTCAACATACTATCGAATGCTAAACCAGGTGCTGTAAAATAGTGTAAACTATCTAAGTTGTAGGTTTTCAGACATGTTTCTCTAAAATTTTCAAAAATATCAGCTAAAAGTAAAACATCAACTCTCAGGTAAATTTCAGCATACTGTTGAAGATTTTGAACATTGAAAACTTTCCAAACATTACATGCATGCATGTAATCATCCTCAGATATTGATGAGTTATGAAGTTTGCTATAAAAAAGTTCTTTAGATGGTAGAACTGTATCCTGTAATTTTTCCCAACAATCAAGATAATCGTAAGGAAATACTCCCTTTCTCTGTAATAACTCAAATAGTTGATCATCTGTACAAAATTGTTTAGTAATTTTTTTCTGATTATTGTCTAAATATGAAGTAAGCTTATCTAGTGCACTACCCATAAATCTGAATGAATCAAGGAACCTGAAACTAACATTAGTGTTTTCTACATATTTAGTAAATGAAATATTATTCTCTTTATTGACTGGGAGTAATGATATATTACCTTTAATATTTTTGGCTAATGATTTTATAATGAAATGACTGTCATATCCTGAAAGATTGTGACTGATTACAGGTATGAAATAACTATCTGTATAATTAATATTGCAACCTTGATGACTGCTACCACGATATTCACCTGTCAAATGAGAGTGATCACGTGTTTTAATGTCTGAAGGTGAGAAAGGTTTTTCACAGATGTGACATAATGTTGAATTCTGAAAGCTGAGTTCTTGTTGAAGTGTTAGTGGTTTCATAGGTACTACTTTATTCAAAATATTACTAATACTGTAAGCAAGATTTTCAAGTTCTTGTGAAAACCATAGTAAACAATCTTTTCCTGTATATAATTGAAATTTAGATAGAGAATCATCATAGGAACATTTTAGATAATACGCTATACTGAATGCCTCATGTTTTTGATATCGATTACGTGTTGCTGTAACTTTCGGATCGGAAAATTTTTTTAAAATGCTCTCAAGATCAAAATAAATTACAAATGGAACCTTTTCTTTATTTTTAAAATTTCGGAACTGTAAAAATTTTTCATTATCAGTTGGTAATGTAATTCTAGTCTTATTTAAATTTTTACAGTCAATTAAATGTTTACTTAGATTTTCCTGCGTTTTGAACCGAAGCAAACAGCGATTACATAAATATGTTTTATTACTACTGTTAGGTAATTGCTTATTTAATAATCCTGATAAATTTTTGATTAAAGCGTAATGATACTTTGCCTCAATTACAGTATCACTCACATCCATTTTATCATCATCATCATCATCATCATGACAAGGTAAAATTAGTAAATTGATGTGAGTGACGGAATCATTCTTGCTTAAGTAAACAGGTGAAATAATTTTTTTACTGAAAGAATAAACGTTTATACATAAATCATTAAATTTTTCAAACCGATTAATATCTTTTAGTTTCATTGGAAACTGAATATCTTTATATTTTAATACTGTACTAAAATGAGGGTAAGAAGTGACACGTTTAGGGTTTTTATGTTCAGGTGCAGGATGAAGGGCAGCTACTACAGACCATAAAAAGCAATATTCATCATGGTTTTCAATGTTTAAAACGCTATGAGTATTTCGAATGAAAGGAGGAACTTTAACAAATGTAGAATAACCTCCATCTAGAGGTGTGTAGTTATTGATATTAACTTTTAGCTGTAAAATTTCATAAAGTGCCCAGCCTGAGTCTTTTTCCTGAAATGATTCCAATTTCGATAGAATTTTGTCAACTACATATTCTTGATACCATTCTTTTAAGTTTGTTTGTTTATCAATTACATTGTTACGAGTATTGAAATGTTTTCGATCAATTTCAGCATTTTGAGGCTTTACAAAATTAGCTGTAAAAATAACATTCACCTTTACAAGAGATGTCTTTAGAGCTACATTAATTTTTTGTGAAAAAATTCTGAAAGCCTTTTTCAGAAATAAATTTGGATCCTTAAATTTTACATTAAAAATAGCACCAGTTCTAATACGGTTATTGAAACAAGAAGCTACATCCTGCCAAAATAGATTTCGTTTTCTAGTCCTTTGACATCTATCAAATTTAATTTTATACTGAGTTTTAAAAGAATTGAGATAATTTTGAATTAATGAAAGATTTGATTCTAAAGCGCTAAATTTTTTAAAATGTGGGTCTCTGTTTTTAATAAATTTTCTGACAAGGCTAACACTCGATTTCAAAAACTTAATCCATTTCAAATAATCATCTTTGGTTTTTATCAATCTACTTACTTGTTTGATTTTTTTCACAATTGATGCCGCACACTTTTCCATTTTCTAAATTTCTTGCTTGCTTCAATTTAATGATTTGTTTCTAAAGTGACAGCAGTCTGATAACTGATAACAAATAAAGATGGCTGTGGTCTTATATTTTCTTTGACTGCCTCTCTGTGGTCCTGATCAAATACCGCTACGTAGGCTGTTTAGGTTAAAACAAATTGTGCAGTACAACATCTTTCAACAACTATTTGAATATATTAAATAAATGATATCTTGTATAACCATAACACATGGAAAATTACGATCATACGATTTTGATTAATAAGCATTTTTAAAAGATAATAAATGTAACAAACATCATATGATTTTGATTAACCCAAAGGTTAACAAAAACATCATTTTTCGAGAGATAACGATTTTTACAGACAGACTGACGTCTTATGTTTATGTTAATTGCATTTTTAACGACTTACTGGCGTCGATCATCATTTTTTTACAGATAAGCGATGTAAAATTAGTGTTTCCATATTGCTGACGTAAATTGTTTATCACGATTATATGTGATTTATTAATACAAGACATGTAGTTGGTCAGCAAATGTAGTTTACTATTTGTTCGCATAAATAAACAAATTACTACTCCTCCTACATAAGCTATTAAAAGTGGTTTTCTATTTGTAAGCGTCAATAAACAAATTACAGCTCCTCCCATATAATATTTTGATTGGTGATTCACAAGACTAATCTAAATTATACAAGTTTGTTTATTTGTGTTTTCTATCTTAAAGGGTAGGATTTTATATACAAAATGGTTGCAATAATATAATATTTTTTTTGTAAAGATGTAACTCCACCCATGAGAATTATGGTAGCAATTCTATATTTGGATTAAAATATAAAGTATAATATAATAACAAATAAGAATTTTTATATACAAATGGAAAATATCTTAAATGTTGATGATTTGTAGAAATTCAAGTTTCATAAGCATGTTTTATTTTTTCTCTTAGCCTTTAATATAAAAGCAAGTTGAATACAAGGAATGTTAGTTCAAAACATTAATTCATCTGTTATATACTCAAGTCTACTTAATAAATCAAAATGGCAACAATTCCAAGTACCCTTTTGATTTCCACCAAAGATGAAATTAATTTTCCTTTGAAAATGCTATATGCAGTAATGAAACAAATTTTTCGGTAAGTATTTTTGTGAATACGTATTTTTTTGTTGAATTGTTATTTATTTTATTTCTTGTTTATATTTATAGTTATGGTGTGAAGGAAGTAAAAATTAAAAAAAATGTAGTGTTAGTATCCTTATCTTATTCTCCAAAAGAAGTTACGTTAAGGCGCAAATTTGGGAATCTTCCTCTAAAATATATAAGAATGAATGTTGAGAATGAAGAGGAAATAAGTCTTTTTGAAAAGGCTGTAAAACGGTACAGTTTTAATTTAGAGGAAGATGAAGGAGAAGAAAATGAAACAAGTGGACCTTCAGCTGCTAAAAAGTTAAAGTGTTCCAACTTGAAGGAAATAGACGAAGACGAATTCCAAGAGTCTCAAATATTTCAAAGTGGACAAGATTTTTTTATAGAAAATTAGTTTTACTTACTTACTAATTTAAGTAAATATAAAAAAATAAAACATATATCTAGTTCTAAGAGTTTTATTTCCTACAATACACGTACCAATTTCTTAACAAATTTACATTTTCTACTGCACAGTTTAATTTATTACTATATACATGTTGATTACAATGATGTGACTTTAAAAACAGCTTTAATTTCTCTATGGAAGGGCAGCTTTCTTCTAATAAGTCCACAACCTTATTAGGAATCAGTTTCTCCAGCCAACGTTTCTTCTCTAATCCTTTGACTAATACCAGAGTCTTATCACACTTAATACAATTTTTTATGTATTCAGATATTTGTTCATACCTTAAACAATCATTATTATTCCATTCTAATCCATGATGCTCTTTTTTTGTATACACCATGTGTTGTTGAATGGTATCAGTCAAATGATTAAAACTGACAGGCATTGTAACAAATTTGTGCGAGTACCAGCCGTTTTCTACATTAATGATTGCAATTTCCTTACACAAAATAGCATCTCCATACTGAAAGTACTGCAAATCCACGATAAACATTGTAACTGCACAAATACTTGACGACTCGAACTGATTAAGTTGAACAATAATACAATATTAAAGAAAGTGATAATTATTTAACAGTTTTATATCAATTTTCAAGGTCATCTGCCTGTATCCAACTGTTATGTTTATCATCAAAACCTAACCACTTTACAAAAATTTTATTGGGTTTCTTTCGTTTCAAGATCCGTTTAATTAGAAATGCATTGGGATATTTAACTTTTAACAATTGTTCTTCATAGAAACCACCCAAAATGTCATGATTGTTTTCATCAACCAGCAGGTATGTTGTTGGATTTGTAAGCTGAACTTTCCTTATCTTGAATATCTCTGTGGACCAATTTGGTTGGTATTTTTTATCAAAAACTCCTCGTAATTTTGATATACGAACATAATCACCAACTTGAAATTTTCGTTTCTTTGATGCCACTTTAATTCTATTATAGACTGTTTTTAATAGATGCTTTTAATTTTTTTCATGACCTCAAATGGTTTCATACCTATGGTTCTATGTTTGGTATTATTATATTTTTTCACGATTTCCGGTAGAATATTCAACCATTTGTAATGACCCTGTAAACTGAATTCTTTCCACATCATGTTTTTCAAAGTTCGATTTACTCGTTCCACAATTGACGCTTTTTTCTCGCTAAACACCTTATAATGATTCACCTTATATTTGCTCATTAACTGCTTAAAATCTTTATTGAAAAATTCTGTACCAGCATCAGTCTGCAGAGTCTTAGGTGTTTGCTGTTTTAAAACTTTCTCCATGGCTGAGCAAACCTCAGACTTATTTTTTGACTTTATGGGATAGGCCCAAACAAATTTTGAAAAACAATTGATTACAACCAATATGTATTTATAGCCTTTATTTTCTCTAGCGTATGGTATCATTTCCACTAAATCAGCTTGAAAGAGATCATCTAAAGATTTAATAATGACTTTTCGTCTTTTAAAATTTATCCTGGCTGCTTTATGGATTTCTTCAACTATTTGCCGCTTCACACTACTATTAGAGTTCATTTTTAAATAATTATACCAGCCTCTCTCAATTCCTCAATAATTGATGTTATTTCGTTTGTGTGGCCTGTATGTCCTGCTGTTTGTGAAGCGAGTAGTAATCGTAACCTATCAACAAGTTCATTTGGATCATCCCAATGAACGTAATCAATTTTATTGTTATCCACTTCCATAAAAATTCCTTTCCCTGCCACCATAGGAGCAATAATTTTTTTATATTTTTTCATTTTGCTACCATCTATTTGTTTGTTAGGTTTATAATAACGTCTATGAGCATTAGTTTTTGCTACAATTTGTTTATAATTATCTTCATCTTCTTTAGAGTAGCCTTTCGGTCGTTTTTTGAACAATAATTCATATAACCCCATACTACCTCGATATCGTTTCTTCTTAACGATAATATCAGATCCATCAATATCTAATCTTGAGTCACCAATCATAAGTTTCTCAGTATCGGTATCTAATCTGACACCATACTTATGATCAAATTCCTTATTATCATCATCATAATACATGTCATTTATATACTTTCTGGGTAATGGATCATACTGGTCTAAATAGTCAACATAGGATTTTTCAGCAATATCAGCAAACCGTCCAGGTGTTGCAGGAGAATGTAATGATCCTATCTCATCATCAGATGTGATTTCTTGAAGAATTGTCATTTTATTTTCACTCGGATCTTCATTTTCATCTTGCAATAGTCGTAACTGACCTGTAGGTGTGGATAAACTCGTTGAAAGTTTACGAGGAATCTTCGGTGTTTCCTGATACAGTGATTCAGCTTGATGTGATAGTATTGATGGGTATAATTCATCGTTAAAAATAAAATCTTTTTCCTCATCAACATGACTAGGATCCTCAGTTTTAAAAAAAGTTTTCTCTTCTTCCATCTTATTAGCTCCATCCATTTTATGTTCCTTGTGACTCAGTTTACTTTCAATGTCCTTTAGATGTTTTGTTATGGGAGAAAATAACTTTTCCTTAACAATTTCACCATGTTTGAGAAGCTGTAATTTTTCTTTTACAATGCTACGTTTCTGTACAAGACGTTTTTTTAGTTCCTTCTCTGATAGATTCATGTTGCTAATTAGACAGTTAGTATCTGGTTGTCATGAGCTTTTGATCCGCTTTTAATCCGCTTTCGATCCGCTTTTGATCCGCTTTTATCTGCTATTATCCGCTATTGATCTGGTTCAATCAGTTTCTGATATATCTTACACTTATGATGTTAATGATTGTACTGAAATTAATTGTCTTATTCGAAACATATATAGTGATCAAAACCTCTTCTGTAACGTCCCTCATTGATGTTGCTGTCTTTAGAGATACATAAAAATCCATATGGTCTGTACCAACACATGGCGCATAAGCTTTTAAACTGTTCAAACGACATGTCACTACCAATATGATCATTATAAACATGTTTCAAATTCAAATCATCTTGTTTGAAAAGAACCAAAAAATTTGCGTTATCTCGAATGAGATGTTTTGGAACCTTCGCATACGTCTGAGACAGATAAAACGAGTCCACTAGACTGTGCCTTCCCATAGAGAAATATTGACGTATAACATCTTGATTGTCACAAGCCACATCATCAAATATAAATATTGAATTTTTTTTTGCTTCTGAAGGATGTAGAATATTTTCGCTAGCATTGAACGAGTAATAACCGATGCCTTGTATTGGCTTTAGTAACTTCTCCAGATAAACATATTTCGGTTGATACAACGACTTTGAATAAACATAAACATTCTCAAATCTCAGCCCGTTCAAGTGTTCAATTAGATTAACCATAACATTGGTTTTACCGCAATTACTTGGCCCCACCAGAATACACCTCACAGTTGACGGAAACAATGGACCATGCTTTTTATTTTCAGGTATACTATTGAAATTATCATTTTCAATAGCTAAAGAAGTTTTTTGTTTTACCACCCTCATTCTTTGACACATTACTATAAAATGAGATAAATATTCATAAAACAAATAATATATGTTAGTTTTAAGGTGATAGTTAATGAAATAACATCATGAAGTTATATTCAGGTCAAGGTTTATTAAATTCAGCTATAAATAATTTACCGTTTGAAATGCATATACCAGGTTATAATTATTGTGGGCCTGGAACAAAACTCAAACAACGTCTATTACAAGGAAGTCTACCAACAAATCCACTAGATGCTAGCTGTTTAAAACATGATAAATTTTATGAAAGTGAAAGTGATACAAAGTTACGTCATAAGGCAGATAAAATATTAGCTGAAGAAGCTCTTCAGAGATTTCATTCTAAAGACGCATCTGTAGGTGAACGAATAGCAGCTCTCGGTATTGCAGGAGCAATGAAAACTACAGTGAAATTAGGTATGGGCTTGAAAAGACCTACTAATAAACAAACGATTCGAAAGTGTATAAAGTTAATGGAAAAAACTAAACTTATGATTGAAAATACTCTCAAGAATATACAAGACGGCATAACAATTTTGAATGGTAATGATGTGGAATCCATTAAAAAAATACCATCACAAAGGAGACGAAGAAAACCAAAGGTTCAAATAAAAAAAATAAACAAAAAAGAAAAACCTGTAAATGAACCTCAAGAAATTGATATGAATATGGAAATTGAATATAACCGAAAACGTAAAAGGGATACCAGTGATGATGACATCTATAATTCTGAAAATATAAAACGTCGTCTAATATCTCCTCAAACTCGTAAATTGTAATTCCTAAAAAGTTAAAACTTGATTTAGATGAACCTCTTATTTTTGACAATCAACAAAATCGAAAAAGAAAACTAGATGATAGTGATGGTGGTTTTGAAGATGACACTACCCCAGTGTCAAAAGCGAACAGAATCAATTAGTATAAAAAATAGTTTCTCTTAAAATTTTATCAGTATTTACTGAACATTCATATAAAACGTACTATAATCAAGAGAGAAGTATGGTTAAAATAAAGTCAAGGTGTAAAACAAAAAAGTTAAGAAAAAGTGGAGTGTTGAAGAAAAAACCGAGCAGAAAATGTATAGGGTTTACAAGAGCTATAAGTCAAATAAGGAAACATGTGCTTAAACATAAACCTCGTACTTTAGGTGCTGCTAAATCAATTAAGAAACATATCAAGTCTACTCCACCTCGTATCATACAAGTACCTAAGAAGGGTGGTATTTTACCCCTTATTCCCATTTTTGCAGGACTTTCTGCGTTGGGATCGATCGCCGCAGGAGGATCAGCTGTTGCAAAAGTAATAAATGATGCTAAGATGGCAAAACAAAAATTAGAGGGAGCTAAACTACATAATAGACAAATGGAGTCTATTGCTGTAGGAGGAAAAGGACTATACTTACGTCCTTACAAAAAAGGCTTCGGTCTTTTTTTACACCCTCCAAAAAACTACCACAACGTCCGCTAACAAATATTGATATCGATAAATATGCAAAAATCTGGAAAATTCCAAATTTCCGAGGAGTTTTCATGAGAGACAATTTACCTAAAAAAATTCATAAAATTGAAAGAGGAATTATCAACTTAGATTCTACAATTGGTCCTGGAACTCATTGGACAGCATATAAGAAAAACGGTTCAACAGTGAACTATTTTGATAGCTTTGGAAACCTTAGGCCTCCATTTGAAGTTATAAAATATTTTAATTCCACTGAACTATGTAAAATTGTATATAACTATAATAAGTTTCAGAACTATAACAGTTTTAATTGTGGACACTTATGTTTATATTTTTTATCTCAATAAAAGGCGTAAACAAATCAAATTTGTCTCATTACTTTGAAAACCTTTGAACAATATACATTCATATTTTTTATAAATGCCTGTTCCTACCGATGAACATTATCAGTGTACAGTTCTTATGGATTGCTGGTGTAACAAGTGTGGAACTAAAAGAATAATTAGTGAAAAACGGAGCTCTAGCTCTACTGTTTATTGTCTATATTGTGGAACACCCATGCAAAGAAAATTACTAAATACAAGCTGCTCTGTGTGTTGTGCTTCAAGAGGTAATTAAAAAACAAAATGGCAGACAATAGAAGAGGTATAATACTAACTTTTAAATGTGATGATTGTGGTGCAAGTTTTCAAGTTTACAAGTCTGGTATATGTACAGATTATGGAATTCAAAGGGTCTCATATTGTACCAGGTGCCGAAAGGAAACATTAGTATTAATGCGAGTTGAAACTTGTAAATAACTACGTAATAATAATTTAGTTGAAAATTGTAAATAGTAAAAATAATTAAGTGAATATATTTAATAAAACCATACAAATAGTTTTAGTTATTTGGTAACCTTTGACAGATTAAGATGTCTTCATATACATTTACGTTCTCTGAACGTGCTTCTATTCTCAGTAACAAGATTTACCCACCAATTATTCTAGAAGATGATGCTACGTATGTCATGGGGTTAATTGATTTTATGACCTTTAATACCACCTCAAATATCGATGAAACCAACAACAAGTTTTATATTAACGGTATGAAATTAGAATTACCGGTGGGCACCTATGAAATACAGGATATTGAAAAAACGCTTCACACTTTGCTAACTGATCATGAAGAACAACAAAAGGAGACAGCTGTACCATCTGTATTATCGTCACAACCTATACAGAAGAATTTGAAACCTGTGGAAAAAGATGATAATAAGAAAAATAAAAAAACAGAAAAACCTGTATTAATATTGAGAGCTAATCATAACACATTTAAATGTGAAATAAAATGTAACAAAGAAATTGATTTTGAGAAATCTAACACCATTGGTCCTTTATTAGGATTTGAAAATAGAAAATTAAAACCTAAGAAATGGCACTATTCAGATTATCCAATCAGCATTTCAAAAGTAAATGCTATTTGCATTGAATGCAATTTAATTCAGAATTCTTTCAACAATGATGTACCCGTACATATAATCCATATGTTTTACCCCAACGTTCCGCCTGGTTACAAAATTGTTGAAAACCCCACCAACGTTATTTATCTACCAATCAATACAAGATATATAAATGAGATTATTATTAAAATAACAGACCAAAATGGAAATTTGGTTAATTTTAAAAGTGAAGTTGTTACGATAAGATTGCATTTAAAACGACTTAATTGACATGGTTTTCATATATGATAATCCATCTAATTATTTATCACAACAGGAACAACCTATAAAATATCTACAGCCAATCTATAAAAACGCCAGTATCAAGCAACAAGTGAAACAGTTAACACCTATCAATAAGCAATTTTTAGTATCTTTAGGATTCAAGGTACGAACTTAACAACGGCTAAACATAAAGAAGAAAAAAATAAGAAGAAAAAGAAGAAAACTATAGAGAGAGGACAATTCAAAGCATTCATTTGCAGAATAAAATTAAGTATAAGTTTAAGACTTAAAAAACTTTTCTGTTTGTTCCGGTGTGTGTTTAAACAAAAAAATGACGCTTAACATACTACGAGTGGCTGATAATGTTCTTGTGGATAATGCTATAACCAATTTTGAATATCATTCCTACACACCTTATGCAAATACTACATTTTTCAATAATGATGAGATAAGAATCCCTATACAAACTCAAGACGTGTACACTCTACCTTCTCAAAGTTTTCTGTACCTAGAAGGAAAACTTTTAAACTCAGAAAATAAGTACAGTCCAACATTAAGATTCATTAATAATGGTTTTGCATTCCTCTTTGAAGAAATTCGTTATGAACTTGGTGGAACAGTAGTCGATCGAACAAGAAATCCTGGAATCACATCAACGATTAAGACCTATCTATCATATTCCAAAAACGAAATAATTCGATGGTATAATGCAGGATGGAATCTTGAAGGCACCCCAAATATGTGTGACGCCAACGGAAATTTTGCAGTATGCATTCCTCTAAAATTACTACTTGGCTTTTGTGAGGATTTTCGTCGCCTAGTGATTTCAGCAAGTCAAAATTTTATTCTGGTACGTGCCAATACAGACACCAACGCTGCAGTCAGTTCTGTAGCTACAGAAAAACCAAAAGTTCACCTAAATAAAGTTGTTTGGAAAGTACCTCATGTGTCATTATCTGATGCTCACAAAATCCAATTTTTGCAATATATAGAACGTGGAAAAGATTTACCTATCGGTTTTCGTTCCTGGGAGTTATTAGAGTATCCACTTTTACAGCAAAGTCAAAAACATACCTGGGCAGTGAAAACGACAAGTCAACTGGAAAAACCTCGTTTTGTTATTGTAGCATTCCATACTGATCGAAAAAATAATATACACAAGACTATGTCAGAATTTGATCATTGTAACATCACAAATATAAAATTGTATTTAAATTCTGAAGTTTACCCATATGATAATTTAAATCTCAATTTTGATCAAAAGAATTTTGCAACACTTTATGAAATGTTTGCTAACTTCCAAGCGGTATATTATAACAGAGAGTTCATTCAAGCTTCTCTAACTCCAGAAGACTTTTCTAAACAAACCACATTATATGTAATTGACTGTAGCCGACAAATAGATACCCTTAAAGGTGGAGCTGTTGATGTCAGATTAGAATTCGAAACAAGCAAGAATATACCAGAAAAAACTACTGCATATTGTCTCATTCTTCATGATCGCCTTGTAAAATATAATCCTTTAACTAATGTTGTAAGAACAATGTAAAAATATTATGTAATATAAATAAAAAATATTATAAATTGTTTATTTAGAACCATTACAATTTTTTGTAACAGCGCAACTCTATATCTTAAACTAAAAGAGGGGAGAATCTTAAATAAATATCAAATACAGTCTATTAAATTAACAGTATGAACGTATCCATTTCTTATACTTGTACAAATTGTTTTAAAAACACTGAAAGTTTACTCTTTACTATTGTAACTTTACAGTGTGCAAGAAATACAACAAGAAGTTTCACTCAAAATACACCAAGAAGATCAAAATACAAATATTGTAGTATTTGTCTACAGTGCACGTTGTGGTTATTAAAAGAAGAGTAAATAATAAAGAAAAATGTTTATAAACATTATTCTTAATTTATGTTCACTATGTATTGTTATTGGAAATGAAGTGTTTTTCTCCGAATTCTCACCACATAATGGAAGCTTATATATAACACATGAATTGGCAAACCAAACTTCTTTACAAATCAGTTTTAGTAAACTGTTATCAAAGTATCCTGAATTTAAGCTATATTCTACAAGACAAGGAAACATAACAGAATTAAGAAATAAAACTAATAATTTTGCAACTGCAGTATCTGAATCATTAATTGAAAACGAGAACACAACCCTTAGTATGATGAAAACTGAAACAGAGTATCAGGCAACCATTAAACAGTTGGAAGAAACACATATGGCTACTTTAAATGAATTAATTGCTCTAAAAAAATCGCTAAATGAATCAAGAACAAATCTGCTTGAAGTTCGATCAGATTTGGCAGCATGCCTCTCACTCAGTGCAGGATTTAAGGCAGACAGTGATATATGGGCCTCCAAGTATGCAGAACTAAGATTTAGAGTTCCACCGTGTACAACAACCTCATCTAATGATTTTAGTAAAAATATATCACATCATTATGTTGCTTTATTACAGTGGAACTATACAAGTTGTATACAAGAATTAAATAGCTGTAATAAAAAAATCTTATTGAATTAGAAATATTTTAATAATAAATATTACATATTTACTTACATGTTGTTTTGTTATTTTTGCACCTTTTTACACTGAAACTCACTTGTTTTTCACTGCAAGTTCTGTACCTTTTATAGGCAGTAAATTATTATTTCCTAGAGATTTTTTCAATTGTATCAACATCTTAGGTTTACAAAATTTTATCTAAGCACTAATTATAAATGAAAAAATCACATAATTTCGAAATGGAATTTCACATTGCAACATTTTATTAATGTAGAGATACACGCATATAAACTAAAAAGTCAGACGTTTGTAAATAAAATTTCACATGTTTGGTCTTCTTTCATAATAATTAATTAATGATTAAAATTTGCAGTGTTATCAATGCAGCGATAGACACTTGTAAATAATTAGATGTTTGTAAATAAAATTTCACATGTTTGGTCTTCTTTCATGATAATGAATTAATGATTCAATTTATCAAGCATTCCCGACTTTGTTATTGGAAATAATAATGCAGCTGTTTTTAATTGTTTAAATTATTTTTCGAATAAGGTATTTTTTAGCAAAATTTGTCAATATAAAAAGTTTTAAGTTTTTTATTTATACATGTATTAGGTACACTAATTAATAATACGGTAACTATTAAAAAGAGAATAAGTGGCTCATTTTTCTTTATCATAATGAAATTTATTTTATTATAGAAAGGAAGCAAAAATTTTATTTTTTAGCAAAATTTGTCAATACAAAAAATTACGTTTTTTATATTTATACATATATTAGGTATATTAATTAATAAAACGGTAACTATGTATTAAACAAAGAGAGTAAGTTGCTCATATTTTTTTATCGTAATGAAATTTGTTGTGTTAGACAAAGACCACAAAAATATACATTCTACCGAAGAAGAAGAGATCAAAACTACTGATAAGCGATACGCTAGGTTAGCCCACCCCTCGTACAAGCCAGACAAGGACAGCCTTCGCTAAACAAGGATAGACAAACAGCTAGCGAAGAAGAAGAGATCAAATCTACTGATAAGCGATACGCTTTTCCCAGCAAACCCTTCTGGTTATTGGCGATCTCTTCACCATCTACGTCTAGCCAAATTGTCACTTTTTGTCAACTTTGTCACACCTAAGATGTCCTTTTGTCACCCTAACCATTGTTTGCGACAATTTTTTGGTGATCAAGTGACAAACAACCCTCTAGGCATTGATGATGTCTTCTGCAAGAACTGGGGACCCCCCTATTACGGTGGGCACTTTGATGGACATGCCATCGAGGTGTCATGTTAGCCCGCTAGCTATACTACTTATATAGGCCGAGGAGATTTTCATTGTTTAAAACAGAACATTTTGTAGAATGTAAGTCTGGATATCTCCACTTTTGATTTCGATTAAAACAAACTATTAACACCAAAAAACTTTTACAGATTCACATGTAAGTACTTCAATGTTCTCAAATAACAGCTCTCAGTTGTTCTGCTGGATAAGGGGCCTAAGAGTGGGGATCACCTGATGCGCAAAAAAGGTGCGCAGAACCCCAATGATCACTGGAAAAATAAATTGTATTACTAAAAAGCCAATAATTGAACAAAATATAAGATATACAATAATCATAAAAAAGTGGATGTTCAATAATTGCTAGAATAAATTCGTTATATGGTCACTTGAAAACATTCAAATTTGCTAAGATATCCAGGGCAATAAAAAATAATAATTTTTTGTAGAGCTGTGATATCACTCCGGATTTCTGCCTCTGTCACATCACAGCAATTTTCTCCTAAACAACTGGACGGAAGAGGTTGAAATTTGGTATCAATATATAGTTTGGTGTTCCGATCAGGAGTTCGTAAAAGAAGAAATTTTGATAGGGGTACTTCTGGGGGGAAAAAAAAAAAAAATCGAAAAAACTATAAAACGTGAAGTTTTGAAAAAAATTAGAGGTATATGGTCTGACCTGAACTTTACTGGAAAAATAAGGAGAAACCTCTACTTTTAATTTTGGGGTGCAAATTACAGAACTAAATGGAAAATATAAAATTACAATTGTTTCTAACGCGTCATGTTATATATCAAATGAAAGGGCTCATTATGACGAAAAAAAATATATTTATTTTATATTTTTAAAATAAATTAATTAAAAGATATTAACAAAACATAAAAAAATTACCCATCCCCCCCTTATCTCCGAAACCATAAGCTGTAAAATTTTGAAAAACATAGACTGATAGCACCTCACCTGAAATTTACTGGAAAAATAAGGAGAAACTCGTAATATTCATTTTGGGGGGCAAATTATGGAAAAAAATGGAAAATAAAAAATTATAATTGTTTCTAACGGATCAAATAATATATAAAATCAAAGGGATCATTATGACGAATACAAATTATTTTTTTAAATATTTTAAAAATAAATTATTTAAAAGAATTAACGAAAATATTAAAAAATTTAGCCATTCACTCAATCACCCTGTATAAGTATTAATCCTCTCCACCCTATTGACTGTTTCTATTTTTCTATTGTTTAAATCACCCTGTATACCTACAATTTTACTTCGTCCAATATGCCAAGTATATGCGATTATTTATGTTCCATACTAAGTAACATTTTTTTAACCACCCTGTATAACTATAATTCCAATCCACCTTTATTTCAATCATCATCACTGCTTCTCATATTTTTTAACCCTCCGCCCTATAACTCGAATATCCTTACTGCATATGCTTATTTAACCGTTTTTTAACTTAACACTCAATACAACATTTTTTGAACCACCCTGTATAACTTTAATTCCATTTCAACCATCCTATATATGAAACTGCTTATATACCACCCAATATCACATTTATTTTTTGAACCCACCTGTCTTACTGTATTTTTTTTTCGCCCAATATTTCATTGCTTGCTGCTTGAATTTCGATGCACGCACACACCTACCACCGTATGCCATATAGAAAACAACGCTTACCTAAAAAAATGCTTTTTCGGTACGCTAATGGAATATTTTGTGCCATTTTACTTGACTGCAATGAAAACCGTTACAAACACCTTGTACGATACAAATTCATGGCATATCTTGACATTTAAGCTACATATTTATGATGAAAATCAGACATTTAATTGATGTTTACCCTATTTTTGCATTTTTACGATTTTCGGAAAAACGGTATGTGCTACGTTGTAGATACTTATACCGAATCAAGCAGGAACATCTCGTTGTAGAATCATATACTATACCCAAAGACGGAAACCCACTACCCCTTTTCCGGCCTTTATTTTGAAAGGAGGGTAATAAAAAGTATACCATTTGAAAGGTAATGTGCCGTAGATATGCAGAATATATAAAGAATCTTTATTAATTTATTTTAAAATAAGTAAACTAAATATTAATTATTGATAAAAACCAAGTGAGATGGCGCCCACTGTGAACTTTAAAGCCTTAAAATCTAATGTTCGAAATTTGACAGCAGTCGACAAAACCCCATTCTTGTAGCGAAGTATAAATATTGCTTATATAATCGACTTTTACTTACTATGTGATGTATGCTCTAAAAACATTCTTTTCTATTAATTATGACGTTACTTTTTTACAAAAACGTTGCCTTCAGAAACTGTTGTGTCGTGATCTAATTGAATGTGTTTTTAAGAAGTTTGCGCATTTACAAAAGAATCCAAATGAACAGTTTTCCGTAAGTACAATAACTATTTAGAGATTCTAAAGCTAATTAATAAATTTTATTACCGATCCTGAAGTTGAGTATATACAATTCTTCAATCATGAATTTATCACAAATTTAATAAAAATTTATTAATATTGTGGCCTATGTCTTCTAAAATATCAGTCAGTCAATAATTGTTTAATCTTCTTGTAAGGAGATGTGATATATATGTTGCAAATTTATTTTTCCGTATTTATCTAATAAAATAATATATATCATGTTTCTTTATTTTATCATTTTGCAGAAATTCCATTTTGGGGTTTTGGCATCTACAAATCGATAGCTCGGGAAAAATCGTATTACCTATAAAGAACGAGACTGTTACAATTATGACAGATTTGTTCAATACAGGGTGATTTGGTGACCTAGTTGAGAATAAAACTACTATGAAAAATGTTTCAATGCAAATTGATGTGTAGGATCTTATAAAAATTTCATTTCATTTCAAGATTTTAAAGTAAAAAATGCTGGTTAGGCCATTTCTTTGATTTTAAAAAGTTATGTGTTTTCATATTAATTTGAGGCACACAATAAAGTTGTCTTTAGAGTCGTTACAGATGCTTATATAAATAGACTGAGATATAAGGCGCTGTAGATTACAATGATATAGGGTGACTCCAGATATGTTAGAAACCAAATGTTTTATTGGGTGACCCAGTTGCAGGTTCAGCCTGTTTAGAAAATTGAGTGGAGTGCAATTATAGTTTCCCAGGGTGGATTGAGTACTTGGAATAGAGGGCGCAGTAGAATCATAGTGAAGAAGGGTGGTGCAAAAAATATTATATATAGATACATATACAGGTATGGTGAAAATATGCTGGAGAAGAATTATAGTAATACAGTAATATGTTAGGATGTATTTTTAACCGACTTCCAAAAACGAGGAGGTTATCAATTCGTCGTCACGCTTTTTTTATGTATGCTCAGTGATTAGTCAAAAACGGTTTGGGCAAATTCGATGATTTAAACGGCATTGTATTAAAGAATATTACAGAAAGGTACCATATAATTTTCTATAACGTGAGCTTTACGGTTTTCCAGAAAATCAGAAAAAACAGTAATTTAGGAACCACATTTCAGTGAATTTCAATGAATCTTTATGGTTTTCTCTAAACCTGATCAAGCAATTTGAATATTTTAAATTGTATTCCCCAAAGATATGTTCCAGCTTGATTCTGTATATTTTTCTATAACCTAAAACATTTTTCTGAAAATTGGAAAAATATATGCAAAAAACTGTAAACAAATGCCAAATTTTGATCATAAATATCTAGTTTAATTGTCAAGATATGCCATTAAAGTATATTGTAATGGTTTTCATTTTTATTCATTTTCTTTTAGAGAAAGATAATTGAATGGCCTTATATATACGGTTATGGTATTCAGGGTGGTTGAAATAAGAGTGGAGCAAAACTATCCAGTCTGTATAACTATACAGACTGGATATTTGCGTTATAGGACGAAGTATAATTACAGTTATACAGAAAGCTTAAAAATGTTAGAAGCAGTTGAATATACAGGATGATTGAAATATACGGCGGAGTAAAATTACAGTTATATAGAGCGATAAAACAAGTTATATAGTGTGAAACATAAGTAGTTGCTTATACAAGGTGTTTGAAGTAAGGATGGAAAAAATTATTATTACTCAGGATGTATCAATAATTTGTTATATATGCATAAGCAGTTAGGATATTTGAATTATAGAACAGGCTATAATATAATTATAGACATGGGTTCATTAAAAATGAGAAGCAGTTGCATATACTAAGTGGTTGAAATAAATGGTAGAGTAAAATTACAGTCATAAAATGTGGTTCAGAAATGTGGATTTTATTATATAGGGTAGACCATGAGCAGTGGCATAAATGAAATAGTACACATATGGGGCGAAGTAAAATCATAGGTATTCAGGAATAATTTAAACAATAGAAAAATAGAAAGAGACACTAGTGTGGAGAGGAATTATACAGGGTGGTTTTAAAGACTTTAGGACCGTTGTAATATTCTGTGGAGTTAAATTATAGTTGTACAGGGTGGTTTAGAAAAGCCTTACCTGGAATAACGATTACTTCTCAAATGAGGATCGTTAGTTATTACTTTTCGAAAGCATTGTATATAGATAAATATGTTCCATAACATGAACTTATCCTAACATTCCTGTATATTTATACTGTGTTCAATATTTTCACTTGCGCTTTTACTAAAAAACAAATATTTAATTTAGTGCAGATTGTCATTTTATCAATTGAAAGAATCAGGTAAAAATGCACTGAATGACTGCAAATAAGATTTTAATGAAAAACCAAAATATAGGTATGCCATAAAAAGATAAACAAAAAAAAAACAATAATATCTGTATTGCTTTTAATCTTAAAAAAATTTAATCTTCAAAATTGAACCATTAATATCTTACTTGAACTTACCGTTCACACCAAACGTTTAAAGTATTTATATCAGGGAAAAAACAACTATAGAGGGTCAAATGGACTCGCAAATTTTTAGAGGGTACCTTTTAGGTTTCGTACACTTATAGTCAATATTTTCTCAAACAACCAAGTGGGTTAGCATACGTGTTAAAAATAGTGAAGAACGTATTTCAGAATAATATTTTATTGGTTTATATGTATTATAATTTATATTTAAAAAAGAACCGACTTCAGCTGACTTAAAATAAAAACCGTTTAGAAACCGTATGCAATCAATCATCTTCTTTTTTATCTGATTTAAGGTACAATTCATTTGAAAAATTTAGCTTATTCTTATCTCTTCCTCTTTTTCTTCCATTATCTTTCTCCCTATCTAATTTGTATTCTTTGTCTATATTTTCCAAATGTATTTTAACTTTTTTATTTGTTTTAACATATTATATATAACGTATTGGTATATCATTTTCTGGACCGCCCTGTACAACTACAATTCAACTCAATACAATATCACAACGGTCCTGAGATCGTGTATTATTACAAATCCTCTCCACATTATTGACTCTTTCTATTTTTCTATTGTTTAAATTATTCGTGAATATCTATGATTTTATTTCGCCCCACATGTCTAGTATTTCATTTATGCACCTGCTCATGGTCTACCCTATATAACAAAATTCACCTTTTTGAGCCATACTGTATGACTAAAATTTTACTCTACCATTTATTTCAACCACCCGGTATATGCAACTGCTTCAAAATTTTTTTGAACTCATGTCTATAGTTATACTCCGTCCTAAGTTCTATAATTCAAATATCCTAACTGTTTATGCTTATATAACAAATTTTTGATACATCCTGAATAACAATAATTTTACCACTATTTCAAACACCTTGTATAAACAACTAATTATTTTCCAAACTATATAACTTTTTTAAACCGCTCTCTATAACTGTAATTCTTCTCCAAATTATATTTCAACCATCCTGTATATTTAACTACTTCTGACAATTTTTAAAGCCTTGTGTATAACTGTAATTATTTTCCGCCCTATGACGCAAATATCCGCTCTGTATAACTGTAGTTTTGCTCCACTCTTATTTCAACCACCTTGTATACGTACCTACTTATGTGCCACACAATACAATATTTTTAAATCCACCCTGCATAACTAATTCAATTTCAACTTATATTTCAACCATCCTATGTATACAACGGCTTATGTACAACCTAATATCACAAGCACGCACGCACACACCTACAACCGTATACCATTTAGAAGAGTTCGCCGACATATCTAACAAATTTTCTGCCCATTTCAAGCGACTATAACTTCGTCTCTAACTGAAACTGACATTCAAATGCATCAAATTGAAAACCATTAAAACACCCTGTATGATATACTTTCATGGCATATCGTGATATTTAAACTAGATATTTATGATAAAAATTTGATTTGAATTACAGTTTTTTTGCATATATTTTTCCGATTTTCAGAAAAATGGTATGTTTTGCGTTATAGATAAATGTACAGAATCTAGCTGGAACATATCTTTGTATAATACAATTTATAATATTCAAATTGCGTTAACACTTTTAGAGAAAACAGTAAGAATTCATTGAAAATCGCTGAAATCTAGTCCCTTATTTACTTTTTTTCTGATTTTCTAGAAAACCGTAAATCCCATGTTATAGACAGTTATATGGGACCTTTCTGTGATGTTCTTTAATATAATGCAGTTTAAATCATCAAAATTGCCCAAGCCGTTTTTGAATAATCGCCCGAGATACATAAAAAAATTGCATACGAATTGATAACCTCCATCTTTTTGGAAGTCGATTAAAAAGTAATGAAAGTCCATATTCAAACAGACCAACGCCTATCTAAAGTGAAAATAGAAAATACATGTTTTTGCTTTAATTTGAAAAAAGAAACAGGGTTCATTTCAGCCCCTAGAAATGTTTTTATTCTTATAAAATCTCTTAGATTTCAACATACAACTAGATATTTCAACGGCACTGAAATCTCCGACAGATACCTCATTTTCATACCGAAAATGATTTTGTTAAATGTAATTAAGTAATTAACTGTTTCAGAAGAATTATGTAGTTATTGTTGAAAGGGTCAACTAATTAAAATAATGTGTTACCATATTACTGATTAAATTTGTGCATTTGAAATTAAATTCCCTACTTTTGCCTTTGTTTGTCATTATTGCAATCGAAATAAACAAATAATGTTTACGATTCTCTATAGTACATTAGTAATTCCACATACATTGTTTTGATATTTGAAGAGGATGAGCAAAAGCATCAATAAAATAATTTACTAGTCGATGGCTTCATAATACAAACGAAAAACTAATATACCATTGCGAGCGTTTGATTTCGAGAGCATCATTTCCAGATGAGGCTCTGTTCTGGTTGGAAACGGTCTGTTTGTTTTCCGAGCTGAATTCAGAATAAGCTTCGGAACGGGCGGCCTTTATTAAATATTTGTACATGCACCAAACAACGGAATAACATTTATTTTAATTTCGGCAGATGACAACATTTAACTGACCTGCATATATATCATTCATTTGGCGTTCTATCTATTTGATTGCCTTTTACGTTTACGACTTAATATATGAAACTGTCGGAATATCTGGTTTGTATGAATTGCCAGGACATGAAGATTGATTTCAATTTTATTATGCATAATAAAACTTTGCCTATATAGTCAGTCGTCGTATGTCCCTCAGTCAGCTATATTTTAATTACAAGTTCACCACTCCTCATAACATTTTTAATTGTAAATTTTATATATATTATCCTGTGAAAAATTCTTTTATAACTCCTATAGTACACTCAATAAAAATGGTATTAAACATGTTTTGTAACGATAAATATAAGAATGTAAAAAGAAATATAGTGAATAAATTAATTAAATAGAAAAAAGTATGAGTTTCTCCTTATTTTTCCTTTAAACTTTGAGCAACGTTCTATATTAAAAAATTTCAATAGTTTCAATATTGCGATATGTACTCCTGATCGGATTATCAAACTTTACACTGATTCCACATTCAACCCCTTTTCGTCCAGTAGTTTCGGCGAAAATGTCTGTAATGTGAAAGGGGGAGAAATCAAGACTTATAAGGGTTTCCATATATTGGGTATACGAAACTCTAATAAGGGGTTTCTATTAAAAAAGGAGATTTCTCCGTTTTTTACACTTATTAACTAATTTAGGTTTTATGTTTTGGATCACCCTGCATTAATAACTCGAAATTTTTGTACACAAAATTTAACTCAAATTTGTAATAGTTTGGAATTTGACCTATAAACTAATAATGTAATAATATATAGGGTGACTAAAATTAGTGAGTTGCTATCTATTTCCGGTATAAGCGGTTTTCCCAACATTTATCGACGGATTTCCCGAAGAAACATCCTTCATAAGGCAGGTTTTGTTCTTCAATTTATTACTAAGTCATCAATAGACATGCAAATCAACTATAAGTAATTATAGACAGTACCGAACATGAACTTTTTGAAAAGGTTTTTCAATTATAGCTTATAAATGTTTCAAAAATTTTATTCTAAAATACTGGACATATATGTTTCGCCATTTAACGGTTTTATCAAGAGTGTTAGATGTTAACTTAAGTTTAATGTGGAGATTGTTACAAATATACTGTATATATATTTACAAAAATGTATGGAAATGATAAGAAATCAATACACAATTATAAGGGTGTTTACCTGCGAACAATATGGTTGTAAATCACCTGCTCAAACTAATAGGGGAATAAAACATGTAATGAATTAAGTAGTAAATTTCCCACGCTCTTGAATTTTCAACCTACATATGTTATTAAAAATTCATATGAGCTCATTCAATCAATGACACATTTCACTTTACCCTATAATGCAAAATTAGTCTCTTACAAAGTCAAACACCTTTTTTGCAATAGATAAATTAAGAACTATCCTCATTGATCTAATAAATAGTGCTTACTTTGCCAATGACCTTAAAATATGATTAAAAATTTACTGGATATGTATCCAACTAAATTACCTCACATTCAACATTTAATTCTATATCCAGAACTCCTTGTGGGTTCACCTATTTCTCTTCTACCAGCAAATATCTTCATGGCAGATTTTGAAAAACTGTTATTTAACTCTAATAATCCCTTGGTAAAACAAGTATTTCACTGGAGTAGATATGCGGGTGACGTTTTTGGATTTGGGAAGGGACAGAGTGAAATGTAGATTTATTTTTCAAATGAATCAATTCACTCAATAGCAAACTATAGTTCACGATGGAATTATGTAATAACGGAGAAATTAATTATCTACATATCACAATTTACAAGATTGGTAATAAGTTAGAATTGGATATTTATAGAAAACCAGCAACAATCGCGGCAAATTACAATGACTTCATTTCAGCTTAATCCATAGATTAGTTACTTTCCACTGAAGTAAAGATAATTTTAACAAAGAACTCAAAATTATCAAACAAATAGCAATTAATAATGGACTCCAGGACAGTTTGGTTGATAATCTATTAAAGAAAAAAACAGAATAGGAGGTTAAATAACGTGTTATACAACAATAATACTTCAAGTATATTAATTTACACTCAAAATTTAGCTACAAACTTTGCTTTGAACTGTCAACCTTAGGTTGTAAGACTACTAATGTTAAGAAAAATAGTCATTATTAAATTTGCTTACTATTAGATAATCAAAATCTATTTGTTTCAATACTGGACTAAGTATGTGATATGACTTTTTGGAACTGCAGGAGATAAAGGGTTAAAGGAGAGAACAATTTCTGAAAAGTATGGATTTATCTTGCTCAAATTTCTCTGTTTGTTTATTTTAGAATGTGTCTACTAACAGAACACCGTCATTGGTTCAATTTTAAATAAATAATAGTCAAGAGATATTTGCAGTCACACAGTCGCTGCGTAAATCAGACTCCAAAATTTGTTGTTAAAAAGATAATGAAATCAATATGGCTATGAATCAGATGTTAACAATTTTAACAAATAATATCCATTAGAATGTCTACTAACTACGCGAAATTATATAATTTAAAAAGTTATGTTACAAAATTTAACTTAAATCGAACTTTTCGTGTCCAAAACGCTCCATGTTGTCCCAGTGCAGTCCGTGCACGAGCATTTTGTATTTAGTGAGAAGGGAGGGATAGTCCAGCGAGACGATTGACAAAGGATCCGAAATTGCGAACAATCACTGCGCATTTTTCATGTACAAGGGTCATTCACTGTTTGTCATTCAAACATCATGAATGTCAAGTGACTATGATTTTTGATAGGTTTTTCGACTTCATATTTCAAATAATTGAAAAATCTGAAAACATTGAATTTTTCCCTAAATAAAGCACTGAGTTCTACACAACTTTTGATTACGCTTCAGCAACTGTGCCACCCAAAGAATGAGTAAATACAGAAAGATGGACAAATATATTGCAGAATAATAACAGCAATAACATACATAGGACAATGAAAAAACTTTTTATGATATCTATGGTCTGATTATTACCAAAGATTGTTCTAAAAAATTATTGGAATATATGCCAGAAAGTACAGAAATAGGTAGCGAATGAGCACTCTACGGAACGAGACGTTGCCTGCGCTAGTCTTGGTTCCCTCAAACTAACCCAACGGGAAGAGTCATGTACCCTCCATTTATACAAAATGCCCTATTTATTCCTACTACAACTTATTACTTTACATCCCTTCGTCTCCAACATCTTGAGAAAATCTGGCCAAGACGGCGAGCTAAGTTCTCAAGCAAGGTGTGTCAAGGATCCCTGGAGTAGATCAAGTTATCAAATGTGTATCTTGACGGAATAGAGAACGAATAACAGAATTGTAATACTAAATTAAAATAATTTTTTCAAGTGCTAGTTGGACTCGCATACTAAGGGTTCCGTCCCACCTTTAAGATTTTAATATTCGAGTTTGAGACAAGCAGGGAATGAGTGCATTTTCTTATATTTACCCTAATATATTTTAAAGGAAGCGTTTTAAATTTATTATTATTATTATTATTATTTTCCACACATAGACTTTTTATTTTATCTGCTTCTTGATTCGATTGATTTTCATAACAATATGTATTTAGTTTTCTAATAAATATCAGAGTTTTATTTTACTAATAGACTCTCAGGTAAGCCTTTTATAATCTACTGTCTGAATTTTAGGCTCTGTAGATTGACAGGTAATAGGGAAAGTATGACAAATTTTAAATAACAATTATTGAATCGTTTAGACAAATTATTAAAAATACTAATAAAATATATTTTTCAAACTTCTAGATAGTGTAGGTTCCAAAATGGGAATTAAGTCGATATTTAATATTTTTGTCAATATCTATTAAACAAAGGATTTATAAATATTATATTTGTAATTCACAAAATTAGCCTTTAATTTGATATATTCCATGATGCGTTTGAAAATTAAATTTTTATTTTCCTAATTCTATAATTTTTCCCCAAAATTAAGATTAAGTTTTCTAATATTTTTTATAAATTTCAAGTGAGCCCAGTACTACTAATTAATTTCAAAATTTTAGGTATTATGGTTTAGGAAATAAAGCGGGAAATGAGTTTTTTTTACATATTTTTTGTTAATATTTTGTAAACAATTAATTTTATAAATATAAAAATTTATATTTGTATTCCTTATAATGAGCCCTTTCATTTGATGTGTTGCATGATGTGTTAAAAATATTTTTTTTATTTTCCGTTTAATTCCATAATTTAGCCCCCAAAATTAATATTAGGAATTTCTTCTTATTTTTCCTGTAAACAATAAATTTAAGGTCTTGCAGTTTGGGCAATAAAGGGGGAATAGGTGTTTTTTTTATTTATTTTGTTAATATATTTTAAAATATATTTATTTTAAAAATATGAAAAAAATTAATTTATTTTCGTCATAATGAGCCTTTAATTTGAGATTTGATCCGTTAGAAACAACATTATTTTTTTATTTTCCATTTAATTCTATAATTTGCCCCCCAAAATCAATATTAGGGGTTTTCCTTATTTTTCCAGTAAAGTTCAGGTAAGGCGCTATACCTCTATTTTTTTCAAAATTTTGCAGTTTATGGTTTCGGAGATAAAGGGGGATGAGTATTTTTTAAATATTTTTGTTAATATCTTTTAAATAATTTATTTTAAATATTTAAATATATATATATTTGTTTTCGTCATAATGAGCCCTTTCATTTGATATATAACATGATGCGTTAGAAACAATTTTAATTTTATATTTTCCATTTAATTTTGTAAAATTAAAAGTAAGGTTTCTCCTTATTTTTCCAGTAAACTTCAGGTCAGACCCTATACGTCTATTTTTTTCAAATCTTTACGTTTTATAGTTTCGGAGATAAGGGGGGGGATGGGTAAATTTTGGTACATTTTCGTTAATATCTTTGTATTAATTTTTTTAAAATATGAAAAAATATATATTTGTGTTCCTCAGAGTGGGACGTTTCATTTGATATATTACATGATGCGTTTGAAAAAAATATATTTTTAAATTTTATTTAATTCTATAATTTGCCTATAAAGTTCGGGCAACGTTCTATATTTCCTATTTTTCAAAATTTTTGGCTCAGTAGTTTCGGAGATCAGGGGGGAAACAGTCGATTTTTTTAGTTTTTCACTCCAGAAGTATCCCTAAAATCAAAATTTTTTCTTTTACGATATGTACTCCTGACATGGTCACCACACTATACCTTTATACCAAATTTCAACTTCTTCGATACAGTAGTTTAGGAGAAAATTGTTGTGATGTGACAGAGGTAGAATTCCGAAGTGATATTATAAGGGTATCCGTATATTGCATATACGGAACGCTAAAAACAAAGTGGAATTATGTTGGAATAAAGAGAAGACTAAAGTTGGAATAACGCAATATCCCAAAATATTCGGAAATAGAATTCCAAACTAGAGGGAAGGACATCCTCACACACTTTGAGAGCCAAAATTACACTGTCAGAAAAAAAGTAACACCAGATGGACATAAATCAGCTCCAAGGCAAAAATAAAGAATGAAATAGATTTTATATTATCCACACACAAGGATCTAATAGAAGACCTCTGTGTACTGAACAATCAGCTATTATACTGTAAAGTAAGATAATGGTTAATAATAATTGTAAAGCTAATATATTGAAAAAGACTGGTAGAAGCATAAATTGCCGTTTACAGAACATAAAAATCATATCCTTAACAATATAAAAAGTACCGGAATAGCTACACATTGCATAGACAATAATCATTTTACTGAATTATATAATGTGAAAAACATTCATCGGGAAAGTAAAGACAAACAATTAAATTTACTTGAACAACTAGAAATTAAAAAATGTTAATAATGGGAATTCCTTTAATAGCTTAAGCACATAATTTACACCATATTGCTCGAATTTTACGCCGGTATACACCCTTATAAACAAACGTCTTTCTAGTAATTTCTTAACATTAATTTGCATACAGTTGCGTGATCATGCTTTAAATGTATTTGTAACTTTAGTTAACATTTGACATTCTTAAAGCCCTAAAACGGCGAACATTTAAAAGCTGTATTGAAAAAAAAAATGCCTTTATTTATTTCAATAGTTGTCTTCTAAACATTGTTTGTGGCATATTCTGATTACTTATATTTCGATTGTGGTGTTATTGCCCAAAAAAACATAAAAGTATTTTATTAATGTTTCGTAAAAATCCAACTGCAGATTCTATTGCATTTATTTGCTTTTTGTGAGACTTTACCAACCCAAAATATTTTTGGAATCAGTGAACTCTGTTGTAAACATTAATAATAATATTTATATTGTTACGAGAAACAGTAAAAATATTGATTATATGTTTTGTTAAAAAAATAAAAACATGTAAACAGCAATTTCTTCTAAATCAGTCATTCAACATTCAAACAGAACCAGAATTTAAACATTTTTTATCATCGGTCCAGCCACAAAAGTGAATTCAATGTTGAGGAAATATACATATAATGATTTATTATTCTGCAGTCCCTTACAATAAACGAAAAGTCTTTTCTCAGTTGACAAGCTCGTGACACACGTCAGGCAGATTGAAAGATTTATTTTAAAAGAGATTTTTCTCTTGAAACGTTTCCAAAAAAAAATTAATTCGGAGTTCCATATTATTACGATTTAATATGCTTTTTGTTGTCATGGTATTAACATAATACAACAAAACTTTCCTTTTAAAACACTGTCAACTTTAGGTTATCGATTGAAGGATTATTAAGTCTTTAAAAGTTTCGCAAGCTCGGAAAGTATTTTCAGAAAATAAGAAAATTTAATTAAAACTGGCATTCATTATTCTTTACTAAATTAATTTCTTCTTGAGGATGACAAATTATTCCGAGACTGCAACATAAAATGCATCATGAAAATCAATTATGTTATGGATTATTTTCTTTGATAATTTTATGTTTGTCTGTCGGAAGCTGGCTAAGGAAATTATAAAGAGGCGAGGCTAAAATCTGTTGTGACATATATTTATGAACACTGGAAAAAGAAATGATAATAATTTTATTACTTTATGCTTTTGAGAATTTCAAATATGAAACTTAGGAAATGGAAATCGAAGTTATAAAAAGGTCATAGTTAATCAAAAATTCATTGTAACATAAACTAAGATTAAGTTAAATGGTCAGCACTATAATGGTTATAGTCAGAAACTGAGGGCGTGGCCACTCTATATTAATACCCAGAGGTGAGTATGGGAAGAAATTTCATCTTCGCAACCACCACAAATACTAATTTGTATGTAACAGAATAGACAAATTTGGTAGTGCCCCTGACAGTTTACGGATACACTTGACGTGTAATATTGAACGTTCACCATTCAACTCTGATCACTTCGTGAGCAAACCAATTGAGGCCAACTTCAATATTGATCTCAAATTCGATTTCTCTTAGTATACTGCACACCCAATAACAGCCTCAGCGATAAAATCCTTGATGATCTTTTTGAAAACAATGATGCTCCTACACTATACAGTAGCTCATATCCTTCAATTCACTTGGGGCCTCCACGACACTGAAATTGTAATAGAAAAAAGACCCCTCTTCCTTAACCGATGTGATAGACCGTCAGCTTGTGGCAGGTTAGAGTCGACTATAATCTCGCTTCTGGCTTGAAGAGGGTTGAATAGGGTGTTATTGTTGAATACAATGTGTTCGTTGCAGACAAAATAATGCCTCACATCGATGTGCTTTGTCCCAGAATGATAACCATCCAAACCTAAAAGTTCTATAGCACTTTGAATATCTCTGAAAATGATCAAAGCTTCATTCCTCAACTGCCTAAAACCTAAAAGATTCTTGATAGTCCTTTGGACATAAAGCTTCTTGTACAAATGGCGACAATGACTTGTACAAATTGCGACAAAGTCATATACCTACTCTGCTGCTGTTGTAGACAGAGCAACTATAAACTGTCTCCTTAAATGCCAGCTTATAGTTCCTCCCTGAAACAGGAACTTGTACCCAGTGTAAGCCGTCGTGCATTCCCTTATCTATTCCTGTCTGCCTCGAATAGTCGAGTAGTATAGACATGTGCGAGTTTCAAGTAACGTATGACAAGCTTCAAAGCAATTCAGTACTGCTTTTCGGGTTTGCAATTATATTTGCTTAAAATAATAAAAAAATCTGATTCCATGCCTGGTAACTTGTGAAATGTTTCATGCTTCAGGGGGGACGATCCTGTAGTAAATATACCGAAATACAATTTTAAACCCATATTTCTTTGACTATTACAATAAAAATAGTCTTTCGGAAGTTTAAACCTATAGAAATGACCATTTTCTTGAAGTTGAGATTATATCGTTTTAATATTAAATATACTAATTTTGAGGCTCTCGGAGGGGGCTATCGCCCCAGCCCCCCCCCTCATAGAACCGCCCAGGGGACTATCTCTTGATAGGGAATGCCAATTACTGTTTTTATTTTCTCTGAATTTCTTTTTCTATGAAACTTTGTATTTGGATCAATTGGAGTATGATCGTTTTTTAATCAGACATACTATATATTTATAATTGTTCTAGTATGCATTTTCTTTAATATAAATATATTTTTCCTTCCTCCCTGTCTCGATTTACATGGATCCCAATGCAAATAGTAACAAACCATCTATATATAAATCGGCAAAGACAAAACGGTTAGGTACCATTTTCTCCTCTGTCTGTCAACCGATTTTCTTTATTTTTGTTTTGTTTAGTAGCAATTGACGACCCTATTCATTAAAAAATATATTAAAAAAAACATTATTTACTTCCATACTATCAATGCCAAACAGATAACAGTAACAGTGTCGCCAGATTGCTTGGAGAGCAAATCGTATGATGGATTGGCTCGAATGTGAAAAACGAATTAAATTAAACTTAAAAGTAACAATTTTGACCCGTACCTAAAGTTATTCTACATCGTCATGCTCTTGAAATACAACCCAAAAAAATTTATATTACATAATAATGAAAATTCATTGGGATCTCGCAAGTTTGCAGCTGTCATTGCTTTGTAAATATGGCTTGTGAACTAAAATAAGAATTATGTTGCAATTGATGAATTTATTTCTGATAATATTTTATCCGACTTGACCATACAATGTATGGCATCACACTCCCTCTAAGGCACACATAGTGTGCCCTTAGGGGAAAATTCACTAAACCCCAGATATACTACATATCAAAAGGGTTTAGCTCTGTGGGAGCCCTTGCCAGGTTATCAGGCCCGTGGTTGGCGTCGTGGCTGCAGTTCCCCATGAATTTTCTAACCGTCCGGGCTGTTCCTAACGGACGGCTTTTTGCATCAGTTGGTAAAGATGTTCGTCCAGACCGAGGTATTTCAAATTGTTTATTAGATGTTTAGGGACTACTCCTGTTGTGGACATAACAATTAGTACTGTTCGAGTGTTGTTCATGTCCCATTGTCTCTGTATTGAAATTCTAAATCCCTGTATTTGGCTATTTTTCAGCCTGCTTAATATTTATATTGTGTTGTTAGGGATTGCTATGCCAATTAAGGTTGTTTTTCTAGAGACTTTATCTACCAAAACTATATCTGGTCTATTGTGAGCAACAGTCCGATCTGTCAATATCGTCCGGTCCCAGTACAGTTTGTAGTTGTTATTTTCTAAAATGGATTCTGGTTTGTATATATAGTAGGGTGTTCTTACCGACTGTGATAGCTCGAGTTTCAGCGCTTGTTCCTGGTGCAGTATTTTTGCCACAGCATCGTGTCGTTCTTATATTCAGTTGCAGCGAACGCTGGCAACCTCCTGTGATATGCTGGATAGATTCAGATGTTTGGAACCATATCTGCATCTGTCGTTGTTGATAAAAAGGGTCTTTGACGATGTACTTTAGATAGTTCTTAGTTGGAATTACTTGATCTTGGATTGCCAGTATAAAGCCTTCCGTTTCAGGAAACATATGACCAAAGATCAACCAGTAGTTCGACGCTGAAGTGTCGACATAATCTTGGTTGAGGTCATTTATATGCCTTCCATGAAGCGGCTTCTCTTTCCATTTCAGCAGTTTCTGATCAGTTGTCTGGTGGTATACTTGAACTTGTTGTTCTGTCAGTCGCAGAGGTGTTGAGTCATCAACTTGACATATGACTCTGTGTAGATCAGAAAATTCTGCGAGTTTCTGGAAATGATTACGCAAATTGGAAATTTGTTGATCACGTAACTTGCCTATATCTGCCAATCCTCTTCCTCTTCATACCGTGGCAACGTTGTACGTTCGACGGAGCTCTTGGATCGTGATTTTGAGCTTTTGTAGTAGAAACTCGTACTTTCCGTTGTAGATGTTCAATGTCCGTCTTGCACCATTTAACTATTCCGAATGAGTAACTGAGTACTGAGCACACGTAAGTGTTAATAGCCTGAAACAGATTTTTACTGTTAAGCTTAGTTTTCAACAGTCGTCTTACCCTTCTATAGAACTCTGTTGATAGGTCCTTTTTCATGGTGGAGTGATCACTTCGTTGAGCTGCTTTATTCCAAGATATTTGTAAGTATGGCCTTCCTCCATGGATTCAATTGAGATGCCATCTCTCATTTCGTAGGGCCCCTGCTGTATCTTGCTTTTCACTATATTGATAATCCGGCATTTGTCTAGGCCAAATTGCATATGGATGTCATTAGAGAACCCTTCTACTATTTTAAGCATATCATGCAGCTGTTGTTTCGTAGCTGCCATCAACTTTAAGTCATCCATGTATAACAAATGGTTTATCTTTAGTGCTTGTACGTTGTTGTGTTTGAGACTGAATCCAAAGTTAGTCGCGTTCAGTTTGCGTGAGAGTGGGTTCATGGCAAGGCAGAACCACAGCGGGCTAAGAGAATCTCCCTGGAATATACCCCTTCTGATTGGGATAGAGTCGGTTTGTATCGAACAGTCGGCTTCATTCAGAAAGATTTTGGTTTGCCAGGTAGTCATGACATATTCTAAAAAGTTAACAATACAATTATTTACTTTATATAGTTTCAGCACCTGAATGAGCCAATCATGTGGAACTGAATCAAAGGCCTTTTTGTAGTCCACATATTCCATGTAGAGATTTCGTCGTTTGGCGTGGGCTTGACTGCAGACAACGGAATCAATTATTAGTTGTTCTTTGCATCCCATCGAGTTTTTCGCGCATCCCTTTTGTTGTTCTGTAATTATGTTGTTTAGCTCACAATGTCTGAAAAGGCGATGATTAATGCACGACGTTATAAATTTGTATAAGGTTGGGAGGCAAGTGATTGGTCTGTACTTTGCTGGGTCCTGTGTACATAGGTTATCCTTTGGTAAGAGGTATGTAGCACCCTGTGTAAGGAAACTAGGCATCTTGTGTGGATGGATAATTATGTCATTAATGAGTACGGTTAATTTATCGTGGGTGGCGTAAAGTTTCTTTATCCAGTCATTCTGCACACCATCTGGTCCTGGTGCTTCGAGTTATGGAGGTGTTTCATTATGTTGAACGTGTCTTCCGTTGTAAATGGTTGGTGTTGCATCTTATCACAATTCTGAAATGCAGCCTCCTCCTCCTTAATCCAGCTCGCTCTGGAGTTATGGGAAACTGTTGTGGAAAGTTGTGTTTTCCAGAACTGCTCGATCGCCGTTTTACTGGGATAACTAGGGGTTTCATTATTATTGGTGTTGTTGAGTTTTCTATAAAACCCTGATTTCGAATAGTGCGTGATTTTTGGTTATGGTGCGTTGTTTTTTTTCCGTTGGTTACTTTTTTCTCCTTCTCAATCGACTTGTGTATACGGAAAGCTTTTGTCGTAGACTATCCAGACACTGCTGAGATGTGATGTTTTCTCCATCCCACGGGAGTGTATTCGGTTATTGTCCATGATCGTCTTGGCAAGTCTTTCTATTCTGTTGTTTTCTGACCCCTCGTTGGTACTCGGTCAGTCTTCAATATTTTTGAAGAGAATAATTTTCCCTTATAGCCTTCTTTGCCCAAGGTAGTTCGAAGTGTTTGTCTAAATTGGGGAAGGTCTTGCTTTGGTCTTATTGCGGCCCAATTGTTCTGCAGATGGAAATTGCCAGCGGCACGTTAGAGATTGTTGTAGAGACTCTAATGTATT
>CM067222.1:109498366-109540763 GCA_034190945.1 Octodonta nipae
TAATGATACGATGTTATTACTTATCGAAATGAATTGTTTTCTGAATAATAAGAATAAGAAAAATGCCTGCAGAGTCTTTTGTATTCTGTCGACGAATTGTTCTACTATATTACTAATTGTACTGCAATGAATAAGTTCTTAGGTAATGGAATCACAGAATTGTTATACTTTGCATTAGAAATTAGGAAATACATTTTTGTACGGTACCCACTCTCTCAAAATCAGGATTTACAGGCCCTGTTCGGTACAGTTTTATTGAGGAAGCTGAAAAAATAAACAAAAACAATTCCCCATTCATTGGCTTAAAATGGTCCAACACGCTTGAAGTTGGTTGAGTATTTGCTTTCTTTGTGTAAATAACACATTTGTGAATATGTGTTTTGAAACCATTTTTTTCTTAAAATTATTTTCTGGAGAAGTATCATAATTGTGATTTTTTTGTACATAAGGGTTAGAAGAATAAAAAGCTTTTTACATTTTACTTATGACGACAAATAATTCAATACAGAGAACCTTCATCAAATCTGTTGCGTAGCCATTTTAACGATTAAATTGTTTACAAACTTATCAATTCTTAACGAATTTATTATTATTTCTGTATTCACCCGTAAAATAATCTCCAGAGTTGACTTATATTTTTAAAACCAAAATTCCATAAAAGTTCACTGCTTCATTCACTTTTTATAAATAATACCTCACTAAACACTTTACATTGAATATGACCGAAAACTGACCGGGATAAGATAAGATAAACCCAAGTAAGCAATGTTGTTTCTATACCTTCTCGATCATTGTAGAGGCCAAATATAATTTAATGTCAAATTTTTAAATAATAGTTTCTGGCGGATATTGAGATTAGCGAAGTCATATAAACTGTTTAGTATTTACATATGATGCTTCACAAATACTTTGAAAGCAAAATTACCTTTGGGTAATGTAACTATATGTGCAAGTTTGGTAAAAATTTCACCTCTTTTCACAATACTATATTTCATATTTAAAATTGTTGAATTCTTGTTCCTCATATATAAAAAGTTCTAACTTCAAATCTACTTCGATTAAATAATTGAAAATTCATGAGCTATACAGTCTATATTGAAAAGTTCAAAATAAATTAATCAATAGTAAATATTTCGGACACTTTTTGGGCATATGAATAATGTAATATGGAAATACTTACTAACTCAACTGGACAATTTCGTAAAATATTCATCAGTATTAAGGAATGTATGCCCTCTAAAAACACAGCAAAGAAAAAAATTAGGTAGATCACCGTAGATACATAATACATGATAATCAAGTTTTCCGGTTGAAAATCTAATTATCATTTCCGGGCAGCGAAAAATTCCATTAAAGCAACAGAGAAAAAAATCACGGGCCGCTTTGAATCCATTATGTTTTAAGAGACATTGGAAGGTCGCTAAATGGAGTCATTAAATCTGAAACGAGGTAAAATACATAAATGCCTTATTTTACGGAAAGATAACTTGAACTGATTACCGTAATGCTCCATTTATGTAAATTTGTTTCATAATGCAAGTGAAATTACAGCAATTTTATAATCAACACATAAAAACTGCCTCGCGATTGAACGCTGGAAAACATTAGCATTTCCTTCCAGGGGCTCCTTTATAATTACGGAACGTAAAACAAAAATACCGCACTCTAAGTATATGTATTAAAAAACCGAATTGCCATTTGCGGTGATTTTATTTGATAAAATACGAAATGGTGCAAACTCTCAGAAATGAGTATTAAAATCGTTTAGGAGTTTGCTCCTATAAGAAACAGGCCAACATAAATAACTTTATAAAACACTTGTTAAATATTATTAGCTGTTATTAGTAGATTTTAGTGACTTCTAACAATAACGAAATATATTCTACGCGTAGTGCTACATGTTCAAATATGTTATTTGATTTTTCGGACACGGCTCTACAGATTTGCATGATTTTAATTTTATTATATTAGGGCTGTTCCATAGTTTGTTCATATATTTTTCTTTGATGTAAAGCTAACTATTTTTCAGATAAATCGAAAGCATCATGTTATTTAAATATTTTATAATTTTTCTAAAATAGGCATTTTGTTACTCCAAGGGCTTGATTTTGGCCGTTGGGGACTAAACATTTCAGACAATATCCACAAAGAACACATTTAAAGTTTGTTTAATAATTAAAATCCAAAAATGTGTTTAACGTTCTAATCTTTTCAAGCCTTTCTTGAATTATCCACAACTTCCGTATTTAAAAATTAATAATAGTAATTGTTCATTTACTAAAATCGGATTAATGTATTTAACCGAATAAATTTAAATAATATCTCAAAATTTGAGTTCCCTGATCGTTCCTAATAAAAATGATTTATTCACTAAATATTGTTGGAAACGGTAAAGAGTAAATCACTCGCAACTCTTTTCTGACATCACATCGTATTCTTTAAATGAATTCATATTCTATAATATTATTGTACATTGTTTTTTATAAAACCTGTAATCATTTTGTTGAATATCCACCTGAACTAGCTTCACTAGATTTATTTTGTTACGTGTTTGTCAATAGCATAACAATTTTAACACACATTCTACTCCAGTACGTACATATCAAAAAGGCTTTTTTTGTTTTTGCTTATATGTGAAATGTCATAACGCGTTCATAGTGTCGTCAATTAAGAAGCTGTAAAGAATCGGAATGGAGATACAAAAATATATTACATCTTGCATCGGATCGGACGGCCTCCAAACTTGTATTGCTGTTGTCGGTGTCTAAATTGAAACTTGCCGGACTGTGTGGGCTGGAAAATAGTGCGCCTTCAGTCGTCAGAATGATGCTTCGCAATCCTAATTACAACGGAAGATCTGTTTATCAGTGGTCTGCCGATGTAAAGGTGCGGCAATGGTGCCAAATCCCTCAACAAATCCTCTGTAGTAAGATCAGAATCCCAAGAAGCTTTGTAGTTCATGCTTGTCTCTCGGGACCGACCAATCACGAATGGCTGCTATCTTGTCTTCGTTTGTGACTCGGAAACAACGTGGCCCAAAAACTCTACTTCTTTTTGGAACATGGAAAACTTCTTCAGGTTCAGTTTCAGGTTGGCATTCTTAATTCTGGAACATATTTTGCCCATTAGCCTCTCAGATGTAGCGGGATCATTACATAGCCCAAAGGACATTACCTTAAACTGAAACAGCCCTTTATTGGTGGAGAACGCTGTCTTTTCTCTGTTGTTTTCATATAGAAGTAACCTGCTAATTCCACTCTTTAGATCTAGTGTTGATCACCAACCCTGCTAGTGTGATTGAAATCTGAAGAATTTCGCACGCGTCGCAAACCGACTAAAATGATATTGTAGCCTCACGATAATTACTTCCAACGAATAAATGGAGTGCATTCGTTATTGCTAATTTTCGTTTTTGTATTGGGTTTTTTTGTTGACCTTCGAAAGGCTGGTTAGCAAGTGTGCACTTTTCCTTTATTTATACTGAAAAATTCTACATTTTTACAAGAAGCAGCTTAAAGCATATATATGCTAATTTATTCCACTATACAACAGTAGAATTGACATTCTAATCCCAAACATAAAAAATTACCTTACTTTCAAACACTCAAAGAACAATATGTTATGTGAATTTTACTGAAACAGATTACATGCCGCCTATTATATTTCTTTGCTTATTGCTAAACCGAAAAAACAGCACTGGAGAAGAACTGAAGTTGGAGATGTTGAGAATTTTTTACTGAATTTTGGGAGGGTAATGAGTTTTCTTTACAATTCGAAGAGTCTACTTTAACAACGAAACGTTCTTATTTCTTGCTTATGTTCACTTCATAAACGATCAAACAATTTATAATGAACTATTATTTGCAACAGCATTGAAAACGTATACCAAGGAAAAATATACATAATTGAGGCATTGAATAATATCGTTCAATTCTTATTTGAAAAAAATTAGAAGCAACTATGGTTGCCTGCATTTGTTTAGCAAACGTTATGACGAAAATAAAGATGATCTGAATCGTTTATGAATGCTTAAAGGAGCTGGTTGTTTAAAAAATCGCAGGTATCTGTCTAAAAATTATGTTCTTTTTAACCGACTTCCAAAAAGGAGGAGGAGGTTATCAATTCATCTGTAATTTTTTTATGTATGACGAGCGATTATTCAAAAACGGCTTGGAAAATTTTGTTGATTTATACTGCATTATATTAAGGAACATACATAAGGTCCCATATAATTATTTATAACATGAGATTTAAGGTTTTCCAGAAAATTAGAAAAAAGTAGATAAGCGACTAGATTTCAGTGATTTTGAATGAATCTTCACTGTTTTCTCTAATACCAAATTTGTAATTATTAATTGTATTCTACAAAGATATGTTCCAGGTTGATTCGGTATATTATTCTATAACGTAAAACTTACCATTTTTCTGAAAATCGGAGAAATATATGCAAAAAAGCTGTAAACATCATGGTAAGTGTCAAATTATCATTAATATCTAGTTTAAATGTCAAGATATTTCATAAAAGTATATCCTAAAGGGTCTTTGTAACGATTTTCATTTTAATTCGTTTGAAGAAGTTTTTATAGTTGCGTGGAATGGCAGAAAATATTCCGTTAGTTGTGCGTGCGTGTAATATTAGGTGGTAAATAAGCATTTGTAAACATAGGATGGTTGAAATATAAGTTCGAATTAAACTAATTATACAGGGTGGTTCTAAAAATATTGTATTGGGTGGCACATAAGTAGTTGCGTATACTAGGTAGTTGAAATAATAGTGGAGCAAAACTATAGTTATACAGAGTGGATATTTGCGTTATAAGACGGTTAGTAATTACAGTTTAAAAATTGTCAGACGCAGTTGATTATACAGGATGGTTGAAATATAAGGTGGAGTATAATTACAGTTATACAGGGCGGTTTAAAAAGTTTTATAGATTGGATCATAAATAGTTGCTTAGACAAGGTGTTTAAACTTTGAAGTAAGTATGGGGTAAAATTATTGTTATTCAGGATGTATCAAAAATGTGTTATATGAGCATAAACAGTTTGGATATTTGAATTATAGGACATAGGGTGGGGTACAAATATAGACATGGGTTAAAAAAAATAAAAGCAGTTGCATATACCGGTGGTTGAAATAAATGACAGAGTAAAATTATAGTCATAAAATGTGGTTCAAAAAGGTGAATTTTGTTATATCGGGTAGATCGTGAGCAGTTGCATAAATAGAATACGAGTCATACGGGGCGAAGTAAAATCATTGATATACAGGAATAATTTAAACAATAGAAAAATAGAAAGAATCAGTAGTCTCGAGAGGATTTTTACTTATACAGATTGGTTTTAAAAATATCAGGACCGTTATAATATTGTGTTGAGTTGAATTATAGTTGTACAGGGTAATTCAGAAAATGATAGACCAATAAGTTATATAGGGCTGACCAGTACACAGAAGCATATACAGTGTGGATGCAATATATAGTGAATTTGTTACATTTATAGAAAGTAGTCCAAATAATAAAATAAATAAAAAAGTCTAAATTTATTTGGCAAATAGAGACAAAGGATAAAAATTATAGATGGAGAAACGGAGATAGAGATAAGAATATGCTAAAATTTTCAATTGAAATGTACCTTAAATCAGATAAAAAAGAAGAATTATCTGAAATAGTGATTGATTGTACACGGTTTCTAGACGGTTTTTCTTTTAAGTCAGCTGAAGTCGGTTCTTTTTTAAATATAAATTATTTGAAACAATTATTGCGTTTCTCTAAAGAATATGACATTAATGTTGTAGTAAAACTTTGCACAGTACCCGACTTTAGTTATAACTTTTAATAACGCAATTTTAATGTTGAGTTCTTTTTGAAAACTGTAAGGTAGTCTAAAATAGTTTGGGAACCTAAGGTCTAAACTAACTATAGGGTAAATGTGGGATAGTTGCCTGACTTTTTGAAATTGGCCATTAACATACAGAAGATAGGCTTTAAATAATTTTAAAATTTCATAACGATTTGTGTACTTATTAATGAAGAAAATAAATAGGATAATTTGATACTATTTACATTATTTATACTCAGTTTCAAACAAAATAAACAATCTTATAAATGAGGGTACTTGCCTACTGTATGGGTTTGACGCCGCCTGAGATACAGGCTTATGGGATATTTGCCGTATGGAATTTATAACAGATTATCGAGATCTCTAACTTTAATTAGAGTTAACTAAATGACAAATATCATTGTGAAGTTTCGTGCAACCAATTGTTGCACTCGAAGCATTAAATCCAGTTTACCTTCGATTTTGTCTTCTGAATATGTTCGAAACATTCTATACATTCACATACCGCACTCTAAGAAGATTCTGAGTTGTTTGAAAGAGTTTCGACTCTTGTATCGAATAACTAGTTCATGCTTTTTGTTGTCTGTACTCTGCGAACAAGACTCAGAATTGTATTTCTGGTATTCATATTTTTAGTCTGATTTCTTCTTGGCAATCTTCTTCTTTGAGTTCTATTATCTTTTTCACTTTCATAGCATCAATAAATTTTGATGTTTTTGCTTGATATGCAGCTTTGCTTTTATTTTTCTTAGCAGCAGTGTTCTCATGGGGAGTCAATACTCCGGCCGATTGTTTTCCTCTCTTGAATAACGGTACTGGAATTTTCGATATAAGAGAACATTGCAAATACTTGCTAGGCGAGTCAGGGCTAACAGAAGTCACTCAAATTAAATCGGGATATGGTGGTGAAGGACTTCGGGTTAGAGCGAAAGTTGCGAACGAAATCCTCATCGTCGTCTAAATTTGACAACATCTGATTACTAGATAAGGGAGTTGGTAACTGCAGTCCAACAAGTTCATCAGTTAAAACGTTTTCCAGTTCACTACGGACTTGATTTCTTGAAGAGATATTGTGATATCTCTTGCAGAGAAATTTTCTGGGGTGACAACCGAATTACATGGGCAAGTATAGCAAACTCTAAACACCGAAATAGCATTGGAAGGGACAGTTCAGATGCATGAGTTGCCAATTAACTCTTTGTTTGCAGGCAGGCATCCGGTTTTTTGTCTCACCTGTATTAAACATTTTAGAAGGCTTGAAAATGCTGCCATGTGAAGGTTGTAGAGCTTGTGTACTGTGTGACTTGGTAAACAAAAAGGATAATGATCCATTTTCTTACACAGTCTAACATTTTAGCCGAATTAGTGTGACAAAAATGCAACTTTCGCTTGGGCTGATTTCTTGCTCATGTAAACATCTGTCCCCGGTGGAACCCCATCATCATAATACACAGATTTCGGGATGGTAATTCTCATTTGCTCCTTGCGAGGCATGTCTAGAAAATGCGATAATGTTTAAGTTATGATACCATGTCGGATAGATGCAACTAAGGGCATGTATTCTCACCAAAACTGGGGCATGTATCCTAAATGCGAAGAACAGATACCCTCTAATTAAACAAATAGAGGGTTTAATAAAAACGTAAATAACATCCAAGTAGTTTGATTTATATGCAAATTATAAATACAAATATTTAATCACTTACTTTATAACATCAAAAGTTCTGGGCGCTTGAAGTTTATATTATAACCCAAATTCAGTTATCTTGCGTCGCATAAATGGTTTTTCGTTGCACAACTCAGAACACATCCACTACAGTGAACAGCAAGTGATATACTGGCAGAAAGACGGAGGTAAGCTTGCATATTAGCAAAACACTGCAGACGTACTGCTCCTAGGGATCGCTAAATGTTAACTTAGGCATCCATCCTCCTGACGCATCTCTCCCACATTTACGCTACGTCCGGTTAGTTAATTTCTTTTTTGTTAGATATTTTTCTGTTTTGCCCTTAATTACAAAAATATGTTACTAAACCTTTCTTCATTTTTAGCCCTTAACGTAATTGTTATTGAATTAGTAATTTGACCATTTAGTTTATAGATAACTATACCGTTGGTAGCAGAGGGGAGAAATGACTAAATTAGATACCAGGTTATATTTCTGAAGTAAGTTTAGGAATTATTTTGCCTGTTCATTGGGTTTTCTCTCCTCAAGTATTTTGAAAATTGTATATGGAGAACAAAGTATAGAAAAGCTTCGTAAAATTATCCGGATTACTGGCAGTCTGTACAGAAATTCTTGTTCACAGTTATTCTGAGAGAAAGATGTCTCTACAAAATGACCAACCACTATTCCTGTATATATGTTCTCCATATACAATTTTCAAATTCTTATCTGTTGCAGGGGAAAAATAAGGAGAGAAAACCCAATAAACAGTCAAAATGATTCAAGACCTCCTTAAACTTTAGTAGCTTTAGGAAAATATAATTCTTATATTACTTGTAGCATACTTTCAGGTGAGACGACAGCAAGGACTCCCACTGCGTAATTTTTCTACTGATTTTGGCATATTGGTATCTATATAATTTTTGGCACAACAATATTTTAGTATTTATTTTATTTCGAATTACAAAGTAGAATTGATTATTTCAGCCAAAGATAGTGTATCATCCCCTTCGTTACAGTGACTCGTGACATGAACAGCACATTTCCTCTGAAATATCACTGGGATGAAAGCATTATTATTAGTATCGTTATTTTTTGGTAATCAATCATGGGTGATTACCAACGATATATCGTTATTTACGAAATTATATACATCGTTTAGATTTAAACAGCAGCTCCCCTAAGCATTCTCATGGAACTTATAGAAACCTATTATTAGAAAATTATTTGTACATTTTTTACGAGACCATTTATTTGAAAAAAAAATTATGAGCTCCATGTATGTTCATTCTGCTGAAATGAATTGTGAAGTACTTATTCTATAGTACATTAAGGCTAGGCGACATAAAGCACCGAAAAAAATACTGAAAGTGAAGCAGTAAAGTTTTATCTTATTTCGATATTGGTTAAGTACGACACAAATATTTTCGTTCCTTTGAATTTGCCGTATAGTTATTAGACTATCATTCGATAGTTTTTACAGTCAATGCTACTGTACTTTAAAATCCATGATGATATTAAATTGATACTTTACTCCGTAAGATTTTAGTACTAAAACGTTTTTTCCGTATACAGATTCCATTAGTAAGGTAACTTATCATTAAATTTGTATCAGACGGGGAAACTTAATATCTAGGAATTCTCATTGATTGAATATTTATTGACTATTCAAAACTGCCTTGTTTGTGAGTTTTATTACTCAATGGATATGATTTTACTATCCTCTCTGGAAGGTGGAAAGACCCCATCTACCATGTGATATAGTATTATATTTCCTCCAGGTAAGCCCTTACCTTCTGGTATATCTAATGGATTTGTTAGGCTGTATAATGTCTGACGCAATGTACTTTAGTAAATACTCCACCACTTGATGTACTTTTAATGTTAAAATAAAGTGATTGTGCTGATTTAGGAACATCAAAAACAAAATGCTTTCAATCTAATGCACCAATAATATATTCAGAGTCAGAGTTGTTCTAGCATTTTTAAAAATCTTGAGCAACAGTTGTTACCTAAAATCAACAAACAAACATGTATTTACTGCACTTATATGTGATAAAACTATTTACTGCACCTTCAAGAAGTGTTCCTTTGCTGGGCACATTTGGAATCTACAAATTGTTTATTCAGCTACAATAAATGAATACATTATACTTGTGTGTCCCTCTTCAGTTGTCAAAAATCTTGGTATTTATAATTTCACCGTAGCAGATACTGAAGAAAATGTTCTAATGGAGAATTAAATGTGGGCTCCCCATTTTTAAGAACTCACATTTGGTAAGATTCAAATATAAAATCTTTTCTACCATCTGCCTAAACCCACCCTTTTCGCTGCTCTTAAATTTCTTAAAATATACATCTATTACTACTTTTATTAATTAGGTACAAGTTTGGACACATTTCAATAGACAAATATATGCTAAAGCCAAATGCCAAAATGAAGTTATGACTTATGAACACAGATCATACAAAAAGAAGTTATAAATTCTGTCTGTATGATCTGTGGTTTTAAAGTTATTTTTCACAAATCATACAATTGTGTGGTTTCGCGATGAAAAATATTAAATGTTTTGAGGATATCACCAGAGAAGCGAAGTAAATTTCGTTAATTTGTTGACTGAATTTCTTGGATAATTTTTACGGATACCAATGAAGCAAGTAAAACAATTATATATGATAAATCTTATTAATTGAACTTTTAAACAATACACAAATTATTTATTAAAGTAAATTGTAGTCGAACACTCTGTATTTCATTTCTTTTAATATCGGAATAAAAGGTCATATCGGTAAACGCTGTCAAGTTTGAACCTCTGTGTAATACAATACAATGCAAAATAACATAAAATATCGAATTATTTAAAATAAAAAAGGTGTAGATCTCTATTTTTCAAACTTATTTTCTAAAGTAATTGTTTATTCAGTTAACTAGTTCTTTAGTTTATTACGATACTGTAAAAAACTCATTCTTTTTGAAGTACCCTAATTTTCTATATAACTTTATAGATCACGTCTCAAATTAACTTCTAAAATTAACAATATAATTTTCTTTACTGAGTGGAAATACGGATATTCAAGGATTTCATGTATTCGAAGCAAACGTAAAAGAGCAGCGGAGTCCTTACAATTCCATAGTTTAGTCGTAAACCGTAACAGTCTTTCATTGGTAATTCTCGAGGGTAATCTACGGGCAACTGAAGTTTCGGTACAACGAAAAACCATCTCAGCATATAATGGAATCCGAAACTATTACCGTCTACGAGAGCTTTATCAGTAACCTAGAAATTTTATACACTGGAAAAGATATTTTTATGCAACCGTGAAACAAGTTATGAAATGCGTGAAATTCGCACTTGGTGCTAATACTATTATTATATATAATACAGCCTGTAGTGTAAATAAAACAATTTTGAACTACTATCTATAAAATAAATTAACCTTTTTATATAAAAAAAAACAAATTGAAAAGGATAAAATTAGGTGAACCAATAACCAAGAAATAATAAATTTTAAGAACAGTGAGATAGACACTGTAAATTCTACCTAAATGTGAAAGAATGTAGCTTAATTATGTTTAGTCAAACACGACTAAATAAAAACTAAAAATAATTTTAATTCTGTTATTATTGATAAATCTAGGCATTTAAGGGCATATATGTATATATATATATATTTGTTTTTAAGTTTTCGCAGGCACTAAATGTGTTAGGTGGTTTCCGGGAATTCATTCGCGTAGTTGATAACTGATCGCTCCCGGGATCGATGGTGAAATGACTCTTCAGGTCGGTTCGCATATTTCTCGTAGCCTTCTGCTTTCGCTTCTAGTTACTCGAATACTACTTACACTGAACAAATTATTTAAATACAAATCGAATAGAAGGTATCTTAGTATCGTGCCTTGGGCTATTCCCTTTTTTTTCTCCATCCGCTTGTGCGATTTTGTAATCTCACTACTTGTTCTGTGTTACTTAAATAATTTTGAAATAGTTTGTGAGACGCACATGTTATTCCTGCATCTTCTAGAACCTCCAGTAATTGTTTATTTGGAACTGTGTCCAAGGCCTTGGTAAGATCTCAGAATACGCCTATCTCATTTATGAACGAAGCGATTACGCCGGTAATCGAAAGACCTTCCTTGAATCCGAACAGTTTTTTGCTAATTATATCACGATTTTTAGAAAATAGTAGTCTCAAATTCTAATTATGTACTTAGTTGTTTACTTCACACAACGACAAATGTGCGGCAACCCGAACTGGCAAACGCGAGGGCAAACATCGTTGACATTGTATATATTTTGCTAATTTTTCAGAGTAAATTAAGACTGAAAACAAAACTATTGTATATTGTTCTATTCTAATTTCATTTTGTACTTTTTAAATTACTAGCTGATACTTATCCTTATAGATCACATTCCCGAGTTGTTATGTTCTGAATTTCTGTGTCTAGTACTAATAGTTGCCTACATAGTTCACTGCAACAGAACAAGTATTTAGGTGACACCGTTACCACAAACCCACTCAAAATATTGCGAATCTAACCCATCCAGAGACATATTCAAACGAACATTTTTAATCAAAATCGGTCCAGCCATTTAGGAGGTCAATATTTTATTTCCTAGAAACCAATTGTTGCGCCACCTACCTGGAGTAGTTCTGAATCTAGCTATCCAGAGACCTATCCAAGCACACCCAAAAAAATCATTAATTTCCATCCAGTCATTTTCAAACAGTATACAAAAATTGTTAATAAGATCATTTTGTCACGTAGCAAATAAGAAGCATCAAATTCGGTTAATTCGATTAGGACCTACGATGCTAGAAATCGAGGCAGTAGTTCCGCAGATACATACCTTAAACTTATAACACCCTCGTTTTGTGTCGAGTGATAAGAAGAACCAGTAGGAAGTGATGCTCTACTTAAACATATCTTATAGAATTTTTAATAGTTGAAAAAATTTACAAGGCTAAGATTAAAAACATTAATGAATAAGTGATCCTTATTTTTCCTTCATAGCTTTTTTAGCGGTCTGGAGGTTGGGTTTGCTCTTTCGACCTTGTTAGTCACATACAAGTCAACATATGTATGTAAATTTGATGAAATAATTGTTGGCTAATGTTACTGTGTTAACCAAAGCTTAGTTGTGTGAGACTATTAAGGTGGGGTTTTTTGTATTTAATAAACTGGCATGGAGTGAATTGTCAAACTTGTCCGAATAGCAAATAAAAATAAAGTAAACAATATCTTTAAGAAAAAACGTTCAATAAAATGAACTGCAAAAGAAGAACTAAACCAAGGAGTTTATAAAATCCAAAATGGTGTGTAAACTTCAAACCAACAAACATGAGAACTCTATAGAAGTGTTGATTAAAACATATTTGCAGTACTTGTTTTTTAATCTTTTCACATTTATTTATTTTTCGTACTTCTCTCTGCATAGCGGTAACAAGAAAATTTTGTTCGCCATCTTGGACTTCAACCATATTAAATTTAGAGTGAGGCCTTTTTATTGTTCGCATTCTCCTTAGCAAACCCCTTCAGTTAATACCCAAATCATAGGGGTGGATAAAAATAATTGATGCGTCATCGTTAGGAGTCCGTTATATTTTAGTATCATGTCATTTAGCTGACCTCACAGTGTAATCCAAAACAAACATCTATGGAAAATTTCAACTGAATGAAACGTCAATGTTTTGATTACAGGCACCAGAACAGGTGAAAACAACGGTGGTTTTCAAAAAAAAATGTATATGTGAGTCTGTTGGTCACAGATAGATTTCCTTCTCGTGTCTGGCAATACAATCAAAACCAGAAATAAGGCAAGATAATGTAGGCAACATTTTCTCCAATGACATTTCTTAATACCAAATACCTAATGTAACGATAAAATTTTCAGGTTACTTTACCTGTCAGAGATATTGAATACTCTCTTCGAGGTTGTTTGTACAAAAGAATGACAGCTCGAAGAGAGTATTCAATATCTCTGACAGGTGAAGTAACCTGAAAATTTTATCTTGACATTCTAACCTAGGAGTTGTTGGAGAACAGCGATTACACGGAACGGGTCCAGATTCAGAACTTCTGTGTGCTAGTTTCCCCGAAAATCCTAGATGTCGGTCTTTACATGTCGCGTCTACAAATTTAACGTTATGTATCAAATACATAAATAGGTGTTCGAGTGAATATTATAATGTGGGAGGCACAACTAATGACCGTTGCGTACAAAAGAATGACAACTCGAAGAGAGTATATAACACATTTGTTATGTTTCTAAAGCCTTCGTAAACATAGACGGCTTCATACAACCATTATAAAGCTTTGGTTCAGATGTAAAAATGAGATTCGTGTTTGATTAATTTAACCATAAAATTTACAAATCGGCTTTGTTGGAATTTATTTCCTAATGTTTGTTACATATTGTAGGGTTAATACAGCTTACTCCCTTATAGCTTGCCTGGATATGCAACCCAAGACTTATTGGTTGGCAAAAATTTTAACGATTTATCTATTTATGATGAGTGTAAACTCAATAGTAATTAAAACTTTTTCTAATACTTACCACTACCTACACACTAATTACAATTAATTTTTCTACCATGATACACGATCTAGATAAACAATTATAATGTATACATCCTATAATGTTATCAGTTGAAGAAATCGCCTAAATTTTGTACCCTGGGGTACCCTAATTGCCGCCGAGAAAATGCAAGATGCACGACAAATGGATTCATTGCTAATAGAAGGTTCATATAAAATCTTCGTGTTCCCAATAAATGCGGATATTAGAGTAGATAGTAGGCAGTTCAGTATATATAGATTTTAATCTGTTGATATTTTTGAGGTAAGTGGAAATATCTATAATTTTCTTCGAACCTTATTAAGCATGAATATATACAAATAAGGTTCCTAAATGTTATTTCTGATAACTAATACTAATTTTCCACATTAAATGTTTATTTGATACAAAGTTGTTCAAATAAGATATGATAAAAACTGGCCAAATTGTTAAAGTTTTTCATTCTAGAACTTCTAAACTATTTTTTCCAAAACTATGACGCCACTACCTTAAAAGTTTTCCTCACGTGTAAATGATTGTAACATTAAGAGCGTAGTAGTTGAGAACTGTGAATTCATTATCATGTTTTCATCATGAAATACACCGTGTATGTAAAATCAGTTTAAAACTATATTTCCACTTATTTAGTGAAATACAGAAACTGTCGGGTTTTATTTTGTCGTTGCATTAGAGTGCTTTGCTATATAAATTATTACTGGGAGCATAATAACTGATGATGACTGAGGCATTGAACAACTCATTATGCTGGATATAATTCCGCTTTTGTCCTAATAAACAAGCGGACCATCTAGTTTGTAGAATTTAGCATATATTTTACACAACCGTATATCGCTCGGACTGTGTTTTAGTAGTACATAGACGAGAAAGCTTTGTTTGCGATGTAAACAGGATGCGCAGACATGTAATTATTTATTTGGGAAATTTGATTTTGAATCTCGCTCAACAAGAACGACGCTGTGCAGTAAATGGCCACCCATTCGTCGACGTTGGTGATTTATTATATAAAGATTTATGAAACGGTCATGTATTCATTACTTACATTTCGGTTTTGTATGAAAGCTTCATGTAATTAAATTTCAGAGATAGAGATATATGTTGATTTTGGTTTCACTGAATTCTAGGCCACATACAAGTATCCATAATTATTGTTGTTAATCGAATTGCTCACAGACTTGTCGGCCTTACTAAATATTGAACGATTACTCTTCATTAAAGATAACTTAAAAGAAATGTCGCAGAATTCTACGGCTTCACACGAGAGCGAGATTTTTCTCGTTCCGTCTCGTTCTCGTCTCGCTTTTTCGAGACGTTTTGGAAAATATTATGGGCGATGCCGAGAGCACATAAAGTAGTTTCATGTACTCACGGATAATGGTACTCACAAAATGGACTGGAATAATACGAAAATACTACTCAAAGAAGAACATATCAAAAAAAGAAAAATCAAAGAAAGTGTCTGCATGTTGTTGATAAATGGAGATACCGGTTGCATGGCAACAGCTCCTGACGAATGAACATAAAAAAGGAAATTTCAATGTCAATTAATCAGTCAATTGACATTCCAACAAACTTCAGACTAACATTCAAACAAACATTGTCAAACGTCACAAAAAACAGATAAGTACAACACAAAATACATTCCAACATATTATACTGGAATACTAGTTGACAAATCTGTAGACCTACTTTCTCACGGTTGATCCTGCGGGAGAGTTTTTTCTATAAGAGGACAACTAGTGTTCCGGGCAGTTACCACAAACTGCCCTTAGATACTACACCTTGATATTCAAGTACTTAACTTATCTGTATTTTTCAGAAACCATTGACAGAAAATCTCAGATGAACATGCAAAATAACCACATTAAGTGCAATCCAAAAGACTCATTTTTGGTCTAGTTAATTTTTTTTATGAATTTTTTGTTCGAAAAATTAGAAAAGTTCTACATAGAAAATAATATATTTTACAATATATAAAATCTGTGAACTATTTTATTGTAAATATAAAAAAAATAACCAAGTATGATTTTCAAATTTTTACTTTATCTAGTTAAAGCTTCTTATAGTAATATATCTCTTTTTTATTTTATCTGAGTTCTTTGGAAATAACACCAAATAAACTTGAAAGTTTGTATATTTCAAAAGTCCAAACGTTTCAAGGTCTAAATCAGACCTCGGTTTCAATGGTGTTAAGACCAATTAAAGCAAAAATTAAAAAATTAAGAGGATTCGCAATGACAGATATCGTAATCACAATGTCTGAAAAAATAAAAAAATTAAGTGATTTGCAATGACAAATATCGTAATCACAATTGTACTTGTTAAAATATTTTTGTATAATAGCATAATAAATACCTATAGCTTCAAAAAATTATTTATTACTAATTATTATTTAGTTTATATAATATTTATTATTATATGTTATATAAAACAAAGCGAGACGAGACAACTGGTAACGAGACAAGACTGAGACTTAAACGAGACTTAATTTTTTAGGAATTGACGAGACCGAGACGAGATTTTTGATACTCTCGCCTACTCTCGTCTCGTGTGTGAAGCTCTACAGAATTCTGACTACATTATTAAGTACTTGTATTTAATTTTCATAAATATAGCCGTGGCATCCACTCTTTTTATGAAATATGAAAACTTCCAGTTTATCAGAAATCGATTTCTTTGGAAATTATCAAAAGTACCATTTAATCTAGTTAAACCCAAGAGCACACCAGAAGGCGAAAGCTAAAAGAAACGGCTACAATTTTATTAAATTGAATCTATTGCATGGCTACTACTTCCGAAGAGTTCAGCAGTTTCTTCTTGTCCATAATTATGGATAAAATGACTAGTCATGTCCATTTGGACAAAGCTGTATGCGGATATGGCATAAGGTTTTTACTATATTTGCCTTTATTTCTTTAATACTGGACCACCACAATTCTTTAGTCGCATTTCTGGCGAATGAACTTAACAGGGCCACATTTATTTCTGAGTATTCCAATTTAAAAGGAGCTTTATTTTAATATGAATTTGTGCTACACTGTCACATGTACTCTTTCTTAAATTTTCTTTATTGAGATTGAGAAGGGGGCCTGACATAGATAGAGAGATGTTTTGAATTTTCGAAGTATCCGAAATTTTCTATGTGTGGTTTTATTCCCAACAAGTCTCAAGACATCTAATAATGAAGGTAGGCTAGAGGAAGAAACTGTAAATATTCATTTATGAATTAAAAATGGATGTAATAATGTCAACAATGTAAATCTTAAATGAAAATACATTGAAAAATACGAAGAACAAGAACGGAATTAATAAATAATAATAGTTGCGTTAATTGTCAACAATCGAAGTATGATAGGAAGTGTTCAAAAATCAAATTGCATTTCCTCAAACTCCTAAATAGCCCTTCGAAATTGTACAAATAGATGTATTTCAGGCTAATAACCAAATTTTTTTACTATTCTGGATACATTTTGTAAATATGGCCAAGCCTTTCCACTTCTGAGTCCACTTTCAATTGTTCAATGTTTCATAAGACTCATCATATGATTTCACAGCGTACCCCAATGTACTGTTGCTAATATTGCACAGAGTTTAATAACTGTTTATTATCTGATTTTGCCCAACTTTATAAAATTCAGCTTCATTATACAACCTCCAAAAATTCTAATAGTAATGCCCTTGTTGATCTTTTGATCTCAACATTATTGAACTCCTTAGATCTCCAAAACTAGAAAAATCTGTTGATTCAGTGCGAAATCAAAAACCGATCGATACTATTAATGGCACCGTGATGCAAAACACCCTTTTGAAATTAATTTAAATTCATATATACAAGAAACCGTAAAAATATATGAAGGTATAAAACTTAGAACTGATAAGAATATATATATCACAAATATATATTTAAAAAAGCTCACGAAAATTTAAATTTGTTAGAGGATGGTCCTTGCCCTAGTGGCTACGACCATTCAGTCCAACATTGAAGTTACAGAACTTAAAACAAATCCAGGAATCCTTCCTTTCGAATTAGTACCTGCAAAAATTAATCTCGCAACTCACACCTATGTCCAATTATGGGCGAATTAGAATCACTAAACCAACACTACCAATTATAAAGATAGTCATCATAAGCACCAATTAAATGAAGTTTACAAATTTTCTTTATAAACTATTCAAGCTTAAATCTTCAAGGGAAAAACTTCGAAAATAATCCCTTTCCTTATAAGTCATAAACGCGGATTAATTAAGGCAATAGGGTGAATTATAAAAGCAATTTCTGGAAATCTAGATCAAAAAGTCCCAAGGCGTTTCGATGACACTATAGAAATATTGAAAAATAACTAAAGGGAAATTATAAAATCCGTCAATCAGCATATTTCACTAACACACTGAATTAATTATAGAATCCAATAATAAACCCGTTTCATTGATTATTCATAACCAAGAAAACATAAAACAGAACATTAAAGATTTTCAAAAAATACCTTTTTTTTCTTGGAGACAATGTATAATTTTAACAGAATATAATTTAGATAATCATAACATATATAGAAGCTTAAATTTCCTTGGCGAAACTCCGAACATTTCATTACATTCTCAACTCAAATCAATTTTCGAAATTCTTCTAAAACATCATATATTAAATCAATTCGTATTTCCAAATTCTAACGAATTATCTAAACATTATGATGAAATTTCAATAGACGCTTATTTTTCTCAAGATAGATTTATTGTTCGCGCTACATGCACCACTTGAACAGGCAGAATCATTTATTCACTATCACATTTATTCTGTTTCTGCCTGTAGTTTCAAAAGCAAACATTCTGACAATCATTAGCAATTGGTATCTACGTGCCATAGGAACTTGCCGATTTCTAAATCCTACATATTTATGTGAAAATAATCACTTAGCAAGCCACACACAACGAAATTGCATTTTCTCTATTTTCCAACTTAAAGACAAGAACCAGTGCTGCAATATCTTAGTTGAGGAAGTAACAGATTCATACCATATCAAGAAAAAATTCAACCAAGATATGAGCAACTGATCTTATAGCATCGAAGTACCTTGCCGGTGCAATATTTTAACTCCTAATGTAACTTTCACCAAAGAAAGGAAGAAATAAAAACATTACTTCTTCCAGAAAGTTAATTCAAAAATATTATAGAACATAATGATATGATTTTGGAAGAATTTCATTAGACCAGGTTCATGCCCTTAAATAAAAAGCAGAGCAGTTCAACTCATGGTAAACAGTCCCTGGTGTAACAGTGCACCCATTGTTCATTCCGTTATACCCCATAGTATTCCTGGAGTTAGCAGTTTGTCTTATACGTGGATATTTAAAAAGACAGACAGCTACTACACTGAAGTATCAAGGCCAACCACCATCAACACAACAAAATTAGTTCTACCAGCCCAAAAGTTCAGTTTGGCGAGGGAGAAGTTATATACGCTACTGAAGCAGGCTGACGGTGATCAATGAATATTTTATTATACATCACAATTCATTATTATAATATTGTAGCATTGTTCTATTGCACGCAGTGGTCTGAATTTACCATTAATTAAACTGAACAGTTCAAATAAACAAATGTTTCGTGTTTTGTTAAAAATTCTTTTGTCATTTCAAAACAAGTAACTGGATGGTAGGATGCTTTACGGTTTCGTTATCCATAATCGTGAATTTTAATTCTTCATCCAGGATGATCCGAAAAATGAAACCAAAAAAATTGTGTATGTTTAATCCTCATGTCATGTTCACATCATTGACTCTATCATCTATAAACTTATGTACGCTACTGAAGCAGGCTAACGCTGATTAATCAACATCTTATTGCACATTATAATTGTTTTAAATAATATTATAGCATTCTATTCTACACAGAAGTCTGATATTAGCATTGTAACTGAACATTTCAAATAAAAATTTGGTTTGGTAATTCTTTAAAAACTCTTTTGTTAACTGAAAACACATAACTCCTGTATCAAGTTTCGAATTTAAAATATTGCAAACAGAGAATTGTATTGTTAATTTGAACTAAAATAAATTGTGCGGGGGTATTGTATACTAATAGTATGTTATTTTTGATTTTTTACTGTTATTAATTTTCTATAAACGAAGAGACTCTCATTACCTGATTCCTATATCTTACTTAGAAAAAACTTAATCGTATGGATATTTAAAGATCAAAGTGTCAAAACAAATGCAATTTAAGTTTTTGCATCATATTATCATACTCATATTTCGTTTCAACAACGTGTATATCAGTAGATCGAGGATGTAAACAAAGCTTTACTAAGGATTTCCGGCAACGAATACCTGGGAAATTTGGTGGAGCTGGTTAAAAGGTCGGTGTGAGGTCTGCCTGTGCTAGCTGTTATAATACAATAGAAATTATCCTGTGAAATAGCCACTGGAACACATCGACAGTTATCTAAAACTAACTAAAAGCAGTTAGAAGAATGAAAAAATAGCCAAGTTATTAGTATACAAACCGAACATCAGAATGATGAAATATTAATTAAAATATGAAGGAATACTTCGCCTACAACAAATCCCACCGAACTGGATTATTTGTGAATGATTATGCTTATGCTTTTCCAGCAGTAGAGTGGATTCGCCGATTCTAATGCCACCCCCCACCACTTGACCTTGACCTTGACCCCATTAACCTTGACCCCTAACCTTGACCCCTTAACCTTGACCCCATTAACCTTGACCCCTTAACCTTGACCCCATTAACCTTGACCCCATTAACCTTGACCCCTAACCTTGACCCCTTAACCTTGACCCCATTAACCTTGACCCCTAACCTTGACCCCTTAACCTTGACCCCTAACCTTGACCTTGACCCCTAACCTTGACCTTGACCCCTAGACCTTCACCGCTTGTCCTTGAAAATCCCCCCTATTAAAAGTTACTATTTAAAACCAGAATTACCAAACACAACTTCGTAGTAATGTCGTTTGATTTGTTGTTACCATTTAACGATTTAAAAATGTGGCGTGCCTATACATCTGTTATTGAAGTGAAAGACTTGAAAAGTGCGTTGGATTATGTTTGCGATGAACTTTCAAAAAATATTTTTGAGTATGAACATGAGGCGATTTACGGTATAGGAAAAATACTAACAGAAGATGAGTGCTATAATATGGCGGAACAAAATAATAAAGCATTAAAACTAACAAAACTGTACAAGAAAAATTCAATTTGTGAGGAATGTTGGGCATCTTCGGTGAGCAAACTAAAAATTTCCGAGATATGTGAAGTGTTCAACTATCTAACAGAAAAAGCCAAGTTCAGATTAGCATTCCCACAAGATTATTGTTCAGAAGATTGCCACAAAAAAATTGAAAATGAAATGAAAAAAAAAACGAAGTAGAAGAAGAAGAAGAAGAAGAAGAAGAAGAACTTCAAATACCATCTCCCACCACACCTCCTACTACATCTCCCACCACCATGTCTGCAACGAATATAATGGAGAGTGTGTAAGAAGGTTCCTCAGTTTATAATTTGCTCCAGCAAGATGTTTGCTCAATATTCTACAACACCATCACAAAGTGTATTTTGTAATCAAAAAATAGAGAAGAATAAAGCTAAAAAGGAAACAGAATTAGTGATAATCGGTGAAAGAAGGTATCCTTTGAATGCTTCCAAAAGTAAATTTGTGAGTGTTGGATTAGTATACGAATATGGATTTGAACCTGGTGTAAAAATAGCAGGTATGAAAAATAATTCAATATTTTTCAATGAAAACGATTGGAATAAGTTGTTAAAATATCAAGGAGTAATAACGAATTATTTCCTTGGAAATGATGTGAACGAAACGATTTCTACAGATGAATTCACCATTTATTTTGATAGTATTTCAAATACCAAAATAATTCAACTTTGGTCAAAAGTTTCATATATATATTTGGGATATGAATCCGTTTGTAAACTATGGGAGTTGATACCTCTTTTGAAACATATGATAGCATTATTTAAAAGGCAACAATTCCAACGTTATCTAAAAGTTTTGCAAGAGGAATTACAAAGCGAAAGGGGGAATTTTATACAAGAGCTTTTAACATTTTGCATACATGTCAAAACTCTCCTTCTGAAAATATAGGGTTAGCTATAGAATTTATGGATGTATATCCCGAATTATTTGAAAGTTATTTTGAGAAAAATGAAAAAAGTCACCTTTAAAGAAAATAACCAAATAATGACAATGGTAGTATGGAAATATGCATACCAACAATCAAGGAAATCGCACTGGGAATACGTAGCTGCAGACAGATTTCGATTTTATGATAAAATTGTAAAATTATCACATATTATCAATCCTGTTTTAGATTGTAAGCATAGGTTTAGAATATATACAGATAGATTTAAATAAAACAATATGTAAAGTAAATTAATTTTAATTAAATTAAATAATTACATCTTATAGTATTTTATTTTTATGTACCCATGAATTAAATTTGTTTTCCAGTCCTAACCATTTAATAAAGTATTTGTCTCCTTTTTTTCTAACAATTTTTCAACCAGGTAAATATGTGGATGCGCTGTCTTCTGAAGTTCTTCAGTATAAAATACTCCTGCGATATCTTGATCATTCTGATCTTGTAAAAGGTAAGTTGGAGGATTTGTATATTTCACTTTTCTAATTTTAAATATTTCGTTAGACCAACTAGGGGTATATCCTCTTGTGAATTTTCCTCTATGTTTACTAATTCGAACAAAGTCATTTTCCTTGAATTTTATGTTTTTAGGATCAACAACTGTACTTTTTTTATATACAGTGCTAAGCAGAATTTTAGATTTTTTTATATTGACATCACTTGGTTTCATATGTATAGTAGAGTGTTTACTATTATTATAAGTTTTCACAATTTTAGGAAGTAAGTCTAACCACTTATACGTGCCTTGTAGACTAAATTGTTTCCACATTAAATTTTTTAAAGTTCTGTTTACTCTTTCAACAACACTAGCCTTTAAAGTGGAATAACTACTGTAATGATTAATTTTAAATCGTTCCATTAATTTCTGAAATTCTTTGTTGTAGAATTCTTTTCCATTGTCTGTTTGAAGATTTCGTGGCACACTTTTCATTTTGGTGAGAATGTTTTCCATTGCATGTGTTACATTTGTAGCAGATTTGCTTTTTACCGGTTCACACCAAACAAATTTGCTCAAAACGTTAATAACAACCAAAATGTAACGATATCCTTATTAATTTTAGCATAAGGGATCATTTCCACCAAATCAGCCTGACAAAGATCATTTAGTCTAGTCACAAACACCTTTCGACGTTTAAAATTTATTCGGGCAGGTTTATGAAGTTCATCAACTACTTTTTTTTTCAAATCACTCATTTTTACTCAAAGGACATTGAAGAACTATTTCAACAAACAATTTGTCATGGGGTCTAATATGGGTAAAAGCAAGCTCATCACCCTTTACAATCTTTTGGTTCACAATGCTTTTCTTGTTAAATTTTTTAATATTAATGCGAATAGTTGTATCTACGTTAATATTGATAGCTGTAATCGTTCCAGAAATTGGTACAACATAGGAAACTGAATTATTTTCTAAGAAATAGAAGCCAGCATTTTCACTTAAGTCAAATGTACCCCTTATATATATAATACAAGGCGTTGTAAGATTTGCGGGGTTACAAAAATAAAGATCCTTGTTTTCATTATGTGAATCAGTTTTTGAACCGAGCATGTGACGACCGAATTTATCAATAGGCATTTTATCTGATTATTTTTGCCTCACGTAATTCTTCTATGATACTATAAACTTCTTTGGAATGTGATGTATTCCCAGCAGCTGTGCTTGCCAGTAACAAACGAAGTCTATCTACGATTTCGTTAATGTCATCATAATATATATAGTCTATTGGCTTATTGGATAATTTTAGCATTCCACCATATTTGAATGTATGAACTCGTCTTAAACGTTGAGCGGGAGGCTTTGGTTTATTAAAGGAAGCAGATTGTTGTATTCCAGATTCTTTAAGTATTTTATGTTCAATTAAATACGGCCTTATAATACTTCGATATTTAAGTGCTTGACTACCTTGTATCTGTGCATCCGATTCAAAATTTCTTCGATACGCATTCGTTCGCTTTAACATATCCATATACTGATATAAATCAGATTTAGTATATCCAACAGGATCTTTTTTAAAAAGCAATTCATATAATCCAGGAGTTCCTAAATACGTAATATTTCCAAGTTTGACATCTGATCCATCAATTCTTACATCAGACTTTCCCAAAGTAAACTTATCACTTTTAATATCATGCTTTAATCCATAGTATCGATCGAACAAATCTTCATCGCCTCGTATTGAATCGTCTACATATTCTCGAGGTAAAGGATGAAACATCTCCAAGTAGGAATTATACGCCTCTGACTGCGTCATATCGAGAATGTCTTGTCGCGATTGCTCTACTACATCATCAATCAATTGATTTTCATCCTCAGTGGTATATTCCGCAGTGTGTGATAAATTTGGTTGAATATTTGAATAGGTATCTTCAAGGAAGCTCAAATTTGTAAGAGGGAGATATTTTTCATAAGGTTTTACTTCATCTCTGATCTCTGAAAAATCTTTTTCAACTTTGGGTTCTAATTTAACAGGTTCTACTTTATGTAAAAGTTTTTGAAGAGGGTCAGAAATTGGTTTCAATTGTTTTTCAAGCAACGTTTGACTCTGTGCTAAATCTGATTTTAAAGTCAAATATTTTTTCTTCACGTCCTTTCTTGTTTTTAGTAATTCTCGAGCTAGCTTCGAATCCATGTTATTCCGAAAATTTCTTAAAGGATACTAATGTTAACAATCGCAATTTTTAATTATATATGTTAGGGATATATATATTTATCAAATCCTTGACGGTATCTACCCGAATTTCTTGAACAATCTTTGTCTATTGAAATAAATCCGAAGGGATTTTCCCAACAAATAGAACACATTTCTTTAAATTGTTGAAGACTTAAATCGAAATTTATATGATCCTGATATAAGTGATTCAAATTTAGATGATCCTGAGGGAACACAATTAATAAATTAGCATTATCTCTTATTAACTGTTTTGGAATTGAAGAGTATGTTTGACACAAGTAAAAGCAATCTGTGTTTTTATGTCTTCCAAAACTAAAATAATCTCGTATGATTTGTTGATTACAGGTCGTGACATCATCGAATATAACAACTGAATTAGATGGTATATTTTGAGGTAAGACCATATCATTATCATCACTGTATTCAAAATAACCAATTTCTTTCATAGGAGAAAATACAGCACGCATAAATTCATATTTAGGTTGATACAATGACTTGGAATAGACATAAATATTTTCAAATCTTAGTCCATTTGGATGAGTTAAAAGAGAAAGGAGAACATTAGTTTTTCCACAACCACTACTACCAATTACAAGTCCCCTTTTACATGTGCCGTTAAATAAGCTGCCATGCTTTCTGAAACCATTTTCATGTAAAAGCCCATCATAATTAGTTACAGGAAGAAGGGTGTTTGATTGTTCAATCCGCATTTTACTAATGAAAATTTGTTACTAAATTTTTGATAGAAATATAGGGTATATAAAGGTTTTCTCAGTATTCCTTAAACAGTCTTTCGCATTAGTATAATGCGTATACATCATAAGAATACCAAATCAAAGAAAATCGTGCGAGGAAGAGGCATTCTTAATAGAGTTATTGATAAACTTCCATTTGAATTACATATACCAGGTTATCGATTTTGTGGTCCGGGCACAAAATTAAGAAAACGTATTGAAAGAGGAGATACCGGAGTTAACAAACTTGACGATTTTTGTAAATCCCACGATTTGAGCTACGAACAGTTTAAAGATTCTGATAATCGGAACAAAGCTGATAGACTTTTAGAGAAGCAAGCATCGGAACGTTGGAAAGCTTCAGACTCTTCAGCAGGAGAAAAACTTGCAGCATTAGTAGTCAAAGGATCAATGAATCTAAAGAAAAAAATAGGTATGGGGTTAAAAAGAAAAAATAAAAAAGTAGGTGTTGGTGTAAAAAAGAACAAACAGTTAAAAAGAGGGTACGGAATCAAACGTAAACGACGAAATAAATCGCAAAAAGGATTATTCCAATTCCTAAAAAAGGTGGATTCTTACCACTATTACTTCCTATTCTCGGCGCATTAGGTGCTCTAGGCGGCGGCGCAGCTGGCATAGCGAAAGCAGTAAACGATGCAAAGACGAATAGAGAAACGCTTGCTGAACAAAAGAGACATAATCTAGCATTAGAAGCTGCCAAAGGAAGAAAAGGATTATATTTAGCACCATATAAAAAAAAACTTCCAGTAAAATTACCCCGACATGCACTTACAAATATAGAATTACAACAATATGCCAACAAGATGAAAATTCCACATTTTCGCGGAGTCTTTATGCGTGATGCTTTACCAAAGAGAATTAGAAAAAATGAATGTGGTATAACCAATTTAGATTCAACAAAAAATGACGGCACACATTGGACTGCTTACGCAAAACGAAAGAATGTAATTAATTATTTTGACAGTTATGGAAATTTACGCCCACCTAATGATTTGGTGAAATATTTTCTCAGTGATGGTGCTAAAAATGAAATAAGTTATAATTATGACGCAACACAAAAATTTAATTCTCATAATTGCGGTCAATTATGTTTGAAATTTCTATATAAAGTGTGTAAATAAAGAAGGATCTTCATAAATATTTGTATCACAATGTCATACACTTTTAGTCTTTCTGGTGACTCTTCAGTTTTAAAGGCTGATTTTAACCCTCCAATTTATTTGGAAGATAGTGTTAATTACGAAATCGGCTTAACCAATTTTGAGTCATTTAATGTTATTCCAAATATCGATGAAAAAAATAATCAATTTATTATTGGTAATGGGTCACTTACCATACCAACAGGAGCTTATGAGATCGGTGATATTATCAAATTTATTCAGAAAAATATCGATACAAAAATCAAACTAACAATTACACCAAACCTAAATACATCACTTGTCAGTATTTACTCTTCAGAGAAGATTGATTTTAGACCAACTAATACTATTGGTCGTCTGTTGGGTTTTAAAAGTAGACAATTAGAAGCCGACAGTGAAGAAGTTTCGGATTTTCCAGTACAAATAATTAAAGTGAATGCCTTGGGTATAGACTGCAGTATCGCGACAGGTTCATTTTCTAATGGAAAGCCTAGTCACATTATTCACGAATTTTTCCCAACTGTTGCTCCCGGATATAAAATAGTAGAGTCTCCTCAGAACATTATCTATTTTCCTGTAAGCATTAAGACAATCAACACCATTACAGTAAAAGTTCTGGATCAGGAAGGAGAGATTGTTAATTTTCGCAACGAAATAATAACCATTAGATTACATTTGAGAAAAAGATAATGGTTGTTCGGTATAATATTAAAGTTTTAAAAAATATCTATAAAAGGACACGCGGTAGAAAAAATGTAACTAGTTCAAGGTTGTAACAAACAGAGAAGTTCGACAGCGAAAAAGAATAACCAAGAAAAACAAAGAATTTTTGAGATCACTAGGTTTTGAGGTTTTGTAAAAATGAATATCTTAAATGTGACTGAACAACCTCTTGTAGACAACTCAATTACAGAATTTGAATATCATACATATCAACCGTTTGTTAATTCCAAGTTTGATTACAACGATGAAATAAGGATAGCAATACAAGAATTAGATACGTTTACGCTACCATCAGAAAGCTTTTTATACATCGAAGGAAAATTAACAAAAGAAGATGGAAGCAATATTGATAAATTAAAATTTATAAACAACGGTTATAGTTTTCTATTTCGAGAAATTCGTTATGAACTAAACGGTGTAGTCATTGATTCTGTTAGAAGCGTAGGACTCACTTCGACTTTAAAAGGGTATTTGTCGTATAACGAAGGGGAAGCTTGAAACTACAAAATGCTGGTTGGTTTCCGAAAGTTTCGAAAATAGAAGATTCAGGAAAATTTAATGTATGCATACCTTTAAATATGATTATGGGATTTTTCGAAGATTACAAGAAAATTATATTAAATATGAAACAGGAATTGGTGTTAATAAGAAATAATAATGATTTGGATGCCGTAACGACAACGACCGGGGTAGAAGAAAAGCCTAAGGTTACAATTGAAAAGTTGTATTGGAAAGTTCCTCATGTAAAAGTGGAAATACCTCAACAATTAGCCCTAACAAAAATTTTAAACAAGAATATTGAAATTCCGTTACACTTTAGGTCTTGGGAGATTGTGGAATTTCCATCAATTCCTGAAAATACTAGACATACATGGCCGGTGAAAACAACAACCAAATTAGAAACTCCAAGACATGTAATAGTGGCTTTTCTGTACTTGGATTTTAAAAACAACAAATTCGCAACCTTGTATGAAATGTTCTCAAAGTTTCGTTCTTCATATTATGAATCAAACAATGAATGTATATTTAGTCCAAAAGAGTTTAAAACCATAGCACCGATAGCGCACATTGATTGTTCGCGGCAAAAAGAATCGGTTCAATCTAGCTCGGTGGTTATGAGAATTGAGTTTGAAACAAGTGATAATGTTCCAAAGAACACATCAGCCTATTGTTTAATATTACATGATAAACTTTTTTATTATAACCCGCTCACAAAAATAGTTAGGCAGAACTGAAACCACCACGCATGCGTCAAAAAATTAAATAGAGGAAGAGCTACGCATGCGTCAAAATAAACTTAAATAGAGAAGGATCGAATTAGAGTTGGAAGGTATAAAATGAAAGTGCAGACTAAAAACTTCAGTAATCGCGTAACTTTACAATATTCAAAAAGTTTAAGTGAATATATAACAAATCTGAAACTGTTAAGAAAAGACTTAAAGTTCTATTGTGCAAAGAAGAAACTGTTGGTGCAATTACAAAATTTAACAATATGAATCTAGTGCTAGATGTCCAAGGTTTCAAGATTGAAAATAATAAATTTGTGGCGAAAGAATTCGCTGGATATGATGGGACAAAATAGTCACTACTTGTTCAAACCACCTTTTCCTTACCATATGTTACCACCAGAGTTGCAGAGCCAAGCGGATTGGTTAGCAGCGAACCATCATTGTATAAAATGGGTTGAAGGTAACACACCAATCCATAATTTGCCCAGATAGTTCAACAAATAACCTCAAAGGCAGATCGAATTTTTGTGAAGGGAAGAGAAAAAGCAGATTTTTTAAGAAAATTTACAACCAAGCCAATAATTGAATGTGACGAACAACCCAGTCTTCCTCAGAGTAAAGCAAAGTGTTTCAATCATTCTAGGAAATTTGTATGTGTGCTCTATCTAATGTTTTTTATATATGAAAATTTTTGTTATGGCTGAAATATAATAAAGTAATTTAATAAAGGAATTTAATATACAACGATTTTTATTTATCACTTTAATATGTGAAATGTTATTTAACAAAAATAGCATATAAGGTAGTATTTTATACATATATTTGTCATTATCAAATTGTAACACTCATAATTCAACTGTTTCGACAGTTCCGACAGAAACAAATATTCAAATATTTAATAATGAGCCCATGAGTTTAATAAAATTAAATAAATATTAGAACTTCAAGCTTGTTGACTGTAATAAACGTTTGAGCTCAAATTATATGCTGTTAATTCGTATCTCACATGTAGATTTTTCTATATGGTAAATAAATTTTAAATATTACATTTTTTATATTCCTATTTTTTGAATTACACTGTTACACTCTGCGTAATGTTGACCAAGAACATCAAGAGCATTTAAATTTTTTTAAATAAAACTTGTTACATTCTCTCTACAATGTGTAGTTGTTAACCTTGAGATTCCAGCAAGCGACTTGAAGCAAATAAAAGGTTGTTTGCATTTAAAAATAACAAAAAGAGTTGTAGCGGTATTTGAACTCAAGCTAGCGTTATACGCAGACCCCCATTTAGAAGCATTTAACAACTGAGCTAACAACCCTTTGACTTTTCCATTGTTGTTTTCGATTCAGTATTCAGATTGAAATTCCAATGATCTTATTCAGCTGGTCTTAAAGCAGGTTCAGTTTTAATGGATTTAGTAAATAATAACCAAGGGGGAGGGGGGCGAAAATTGAAAAAGTTGCATTTTTTTATCTGTTATCGTTTTGTGAAATTTAAGCGTTTTTGAAGTTTATAAAGAGGCTGTTATCCTTGTTGTTTTCGTTAAATATCTTTGTAACCTTGAGGAATCAAAGAAATATTTTGGACACAAACGATAGTCAACATTTTGCCAAAACTTTTCTTTATGTATCATTTTTCTGTGCAGCCTCAAATAACAGCAGTATATGAAGATAAAATCTCGTGTCAATTTAATAGAGAAACTTGCTTAGAAATACTCAAAACAACATAAAACTTTTTTTATTTGATATTTTTTACTAAAATGCTCTATTAACATTTTAGCATTCTTTTCGCTGTATGCGAGCGAAAATTATGAAAATAAAAAATACATATATATGCAATTTGTTAATAACTTTTAACAATAACAGTACAATTATTAGATTTGATTATGACATGTAATTTTTAAGTGAAATAGACATATAATGTTAATAAGCGTAGGGAGTGGTTTATAAGGTGTTTGGGTGGGACACTTGAATTGTATTTTTAAGTTTTAAAAATTGAAAAGTTGTATTTTTAATCTATTATCGTTTTTTGAAATTGTGCGTTTGAAGTCATAAAGAAGCTGTTATCTTTGACGTTTTCGTTACATATCTTTATAACCTTGAGGAATCAAAGAAAGATTTTGTACTTCAAACGATAGTTGACATTTTACCAAAAAACTTTTCTTTAGGTAAATTTCTGTGCAACTCAAATAACAACAGTATAAAGATAAAATCTCGTATCAATTTTAATAGAGAAACTCGCTTAGAAATATTCAAAACAACTTCCACACTTTTTAATATTTTTGACTAAAAAGCTTCTTTTAACATTTTAACATTCTTTTCGCTGTATGCGAGCAAAAATGTAAGGAAATAAAATACATTTATATATGCAATTTTTTAATAACTTTTAACAATAGCAGTACAATTATTACATTTTGTTTATGGTATGACATCATATTTAATAACCTTTATTGTAATATTTTTACAAATATTAGAAATAATGGAAAAAGATTAATGCTTATGATGGTGTATTATAAGAAAAATAAATAATATAATACAATTCTTATGGAATTGGTTATTGTATTCTTTTTTACAAAATACTTTTACATGGTGAAGTGTAATATCAATCCAATCACTCTCTATAAAAAGTTGTTGAAATAATACATTTTTAAATTATATATTTTACCACCAGAAGATACAAATTCTGTAAGGTTTTTTCGAAAGACATTATCTGTATGTTTTCATTCTTTCCCATATGGAAATAAATACATTTTATATATGCAATTTTTAATAACTTTTTACAATACCTGTGCAATTATTACATTTTGTTTATGGTATGCAATAATATTTAATAACCTTTATTATAATATTTTTTACAAATATTAGAAATAAATGGAAAAAGAAATTCCTGATTGTATTATAACAAAAATAATAATATAATACAATTCTTATGGATTGGTTATTGTATTCTTTTTTTACAAAAACAACTTTTTATAAGAAAATAGAAAGATAACACTTATGAGAATTAATGATAAATAAAATATATACATCATATATTCATTACATGGTGAAGTAGTAATATCATCCAATCACTCTCTATAAAAGAGTTGTTGAAATAATACAGTTTTAACTTATACATTTTACCACCAGAAGATACAAATTCGGTAATTTTTTCGAAAAGACATTATCAGTTGTTTTTCATTCTTTCCCACGTATTTGGCCATAAATCGCTATCATTAAGCGATGTGCAAATAAATCCTTCTCTGATACTTCCCATTTTTCAATGTACAGATGTTTCCAGCAAAAGCTGTTAAATATTAAACATTCAGTAGCACAACCATTGGTTGGATGAAAACAACACATTAAATTTAATTTTATATCTAACTTATCAACAGTTTTTTCATAAATACTTTTCAATATATCATCTGACATATTAATTGTTTCCAATTCATTGTTCAAAAGTTCTGTAAGTTCATTTTTTCATCAACATCACTTCCGGCAATATCTAAGGTAGACTGAATTGAAGGTAACGATTTATGTCCCCACGCTAAAGTTTTATACATCCTGGTATAACAAATCTTTTATCGTCTTGAGGTGATAAGGCTACTTTATTTTTTAATTGTGTGTATATATTATGCAAATTGAAGTAAATACTTCATTTTCCTATATTTAGTAACAGAGCTTTCAACTACCTCTTTATAATCATTTTCATCCAGTGCTTCTTAATCACGTATTTTTTAACATTTTAGCTTTTTTGTCAACAGTATCACCCAATTAACACAGTATGCCTTCGCACCAGTGCCATAAAAGCAAAAGTACTCGCCCAGCATATTCATCTTTCTTCGCCCAATATTGATTTGTTAATACTAATTCCGTGAATATTATTTGGTGTATATTGTGATGTATCAATTTATGAATATTCTTTTGAATTTCAGAGTAAGTTATCTGATTCAATTAAAAATTAATGAATCTGTATCTGTGTACAATAAAGTGACCTTATCTCCATATTTTTTCTTTAGAAATTCATAGTAGAAACTATACATTACAGTTTTTGATAATTCTAAGACTGTAAAACTATATAAACTGGTTTATTGTAATATACATTTTCTATCCATTTGAATTGCTGCAAAATTTGAATTAAAAATGGAACTGCTATTAAAATTTGGTTTAGCAATTAAACCTTCAGCCCAATTTTTTTTCCATAATTTTTTCAGTGTGTTTACTATCGAACATCATTTCTTTTATCTATATTTTCTAACGATTTTCCATAAACAGAATTCGTCATCATTTTATAACAATTTGCTCTCAAGTTTTGATTTCGCTTTATTTCTCATTTCTGTATTGAATCAATATAGGGTTTTAACCAGGCTGATTGATTAACTTTATACCTCTAAATTTTCACTAATTCTAAACCATTATTTAGAGCTTGTTGCAAGTTTCTATAATGTAAACATATCTTTCTTTATTATTTAAATTACAAATAAGTTTTTTTGTTTTCGAGATAGGAGAAACAAATTTTTCAGGCAAAAAGGGAAATTCATTGTGAGATATATGCAAATGTTCCGGATAATTTATTTGACTTCAAACACAAAACCGATAGGGGAATTTTCTGAAATCTCTAAAACATTGATTTCATCAATTCGTTTTGTGAAAGCCATTCAAACCCACTCTCTGGTAAAATCTGACTCATACTGTGCCCATATAATTTGTTGTGCTCAAATACATTATGAACTACTCGGTTTGGAAGGTTCAAAATTTTCTACAAACACATTATTGGCTACAGCTTTCCTAACAGAGCATGACAAATTCCACCTCGAATATTGTTTTTAAAAAATGTAGCATGTCAATATCGGTTAGAAGCTCCAATTTTACATCTGTAGTTTTCAGCATAGCATCCCAACTTAAGCCTGGAGCCGTATAGTAATGCGCTGGATCTAATTTATATAAATTGAGAGAATCGAACGAAATGCTTCAAAGAAATCCGTTAAAATTAAACATCTGATATTAAATAAATTATTGCATAGTCAGCTAAATTATTACAATCAAAACATCCCAAGCTCTTACTGCACGATTGTAAGCTTCAGTTTCGATATTTTCATCTTTTAGTTGATCATAAAAATCACTAACGTTGGTAGTGGGTTTACTTGCAGTTTTTCCTAAAGAATCGACAAATGAATATGGAAAAACACCTTTTTGCCTAATTATATCAAATTTAACATCATCTGAAATATTTTTTTGATTTCAACACATTGAGTAGGTTCCAGACTCTCTGCCACTTCTCTAAAGAATCTGCAATAAATCGAAAAGAATCTAAGACCTTAATTTTAAAAATATTTTTGTTGATTTTATTTTCATTCTTTATTTCTCAACGAGAAGACTTGGAAAAGGAAACATATTTTTCTTTTGTTTGAGCAATAACATCAATTTATCTTTTTCACAACATAATTCTTTAATGAAAAGATACTATCGTATCCTGTCAAATTGTGGAAAAAAATTGGGATAAAATTTGGGCACTTTAAAATTTAAGTTGCAATACTGTGTGCTGGGACTCTGTAACGCACCTGTTAATGATCGTGGTCTTTTACTTTTATATCTGTTTCATTTAGTTTTATTACAGATATGGCAAATAGTTGTTGTATCATAATGTTTTTTGTTCATCTGAGGATAACGGTAACATCGTTTTACATCTTTCAATGATTTTGATAAATTAAATGAACATCTTTTTCTAATCTATCACAAAAACGCTTGTGCTGCGTTAGCTCCAATAGTATTCTAATTTAGATATAGAATCATCGTAACTACATTTTAAAAATATGCAAAAGCGTATGGTACATGCTTACAAGTATTAACTGTAAAGATTTTGATGAATCTATCGGATTCGCATGTTCTACTTTTTCCAGATAACATTCAAATCAGCGTAATCACAAAAGGAACTTTTAATTGTTTTCAAATTTTGAAACTGTAAAATATTTTCAGGCATTGAGTGACCATATTTATTAATTTTTAGATCCGTTGTAGGCATTCTTGTAAATTATGATTGCAATCCATTTTTTGGTGAAAATTTAATTTTGATTCAGAAGTAAAATATATCAACAACCATCACAACAAAATCTTTTATGCCTTGTTTACTTATTTGTGATGAAATTAATCTAGACATATCTTTTATCCAACAATAATGATAATTTTTATTAAATTCATCACTAATAAGCAATAAATTAACATGCACTCTACGTTTAATATCTAGTATAATGTAAGGTCCAACAACTTGTATAACTGGTTTTTTGTTTTCATACATAGTCTCTAAGCCATACACATTGATCGATATATTATTCATCTGTTCAAATTTATTTATGTCTTTTAATTAACTGGAAACTCAATATTAGCAAAATTTAAAATATTCGAAAAATGTGGGTATGAACTCATTCGATGTGAACTAACATTAGTAGAAACAAGGCGCTTATTACACTCCAAGCGAAAACAACACTGATCATTGTTTTCAACGTTTATGATGGCTCTTTTTCACACTGATTGTCTTTGGTAGGGGATATATGATGACGCTCGGAGTGGGTTAAATTTGTTGATGTTTCAGTTCCAAATATAATATATTTTCTAAAGACCATCCTAAATAAATAAAAATATTTAGTTACTAAAACCCAAACATAAAGTAATTTACCTGAACCATGTGCTTCAAATTCTGAGGCTTTTGTAGAAAGCTCCTTGCTGAAATCATCATAGATGTTTGGCAAGTTTGACGAAACCGTGGCGATCTTATTTTTTGTATTGAAGGATTTGATTTCTTTCTTGATTTCCCTCGTAGGTAGTACATATGAACCAAACAACGTGACATTTAATTTTATAGAGCTGTGTTTTTCAATTTCATCACGAACTAAATCTATCACATTAATTGAGTTCTTCGAAAAACTCATTGAAATTTGTATGACACTGAGAGGGTGTTATTCTGTAAGTGATGATACGATTTTAAAAGCACAGTCAATTACTTGCACACCTTGTCTATAATCTTTACAAGAAGCATTCCTATGTTGATTATTTTTAAATGTGAGGTAAACCATCGATTTGAATGTTCAGATTACATACCCTGCAATATTTCAAATCCAGTTTCCTCTTTTTCGTTGTGGCTGCCTTGAACTACTTTCACCACACACCTCTCTTTCATGTCGCCGTAAACTATCTTTTCTTGCAAAAACTTTTCCACAGTTATTACATGTAAACATATTTACGTAAATATTTGATCACATCACTATTTGATTCCACTACATACTCCTACCCATTTTCTAGATATAAGCTCCGTCAGTCGTCTTTAATTGTTAATTATTTGCAAATTGAGCACTTCTTTTGCGAACTTATTGGTCCATCAATTGTGTTCCAAAGGGATTTTGTGGTGTATAAACTGGTAACAAAATTTGAATAAATGTCTTTCGTACACGATTCCGGTAAGCGATGCCACACAGCTAATACTCCGTTGAAAGAACATTGTCTTTTATGTATTCTTTTTAAAATTCCACTGTATTTTCGCAATCTCTAATCACTTAAATGTCTTAATTTTAACGAACCATTCATAAATCTGTTACTAACGTAAATTATATTTCTCACTAGACATTGTTGAACTGAAGTCTAGGACTATCCATCGTTACTTAAGTAATGTCTGTTATAGTGTAGTAGGTGATAAGTTGTGGTGGGGTAGGTCAAGGTTAAGGGTCAAGGTTAGGGTCAAGGTCTAGGGGTCAAGTTAAGGGTCAAGGTTAGGGTTCAAGTCAAGGTTAGGGTCAAGGTTAAGGGTCAAGTTAGGGTCAAGTTAATGGGGTCAAGGTTAAGGTCGCAGGTTAGGGTCAAGGTTAATGGGGTCAAGGTCAAGGTCAAGTGGTGGGGGGTGGCATTAGAATCGGCGAATCCACTCTACTTCCAGCAAACGCGCAATATGTTTAGTGTTGATAGTTATTAATATCCCGCGTGGATTTTGTCACAATGGGATAACTCTTCTATAATTATTACGATTCATACTCGGTAGATATGTATATTTATGGAATACTAATGGAACGTGAGCCAACAATACAGCGACTCGCATTATTTCGGTGGAGCTATCATAAATTATAGAATTTGATGAAATAATTCTAGTTTATGTTTTACGGTTGAGATTCAGATTGAACTAAAGCGAGTTGTTCATTCACTCATTATATATCTATATATAAATATATATATATATAATATATATATATCTATAATATATTATAATGTTATGTCTGAAGATTCTTCGACCATTCATATATAGTTTTACTTAAATAAAATTTTTGGTTTGTGGTCCATATGTTTTTATTTAGATTGTTTAGGTGTCGGGCTTACATGTGTTTCTTTTTCAAAACAATTTGGCCTAACTAACATTCATGTGTATACTCAACAATGACACGAATTAGTGGTCAGATTTGCTCCATTACCTCTTTTTTCTTAAGCCTAATGCGTGACCGAGCAAATTTTGACCGTGTATTCGTAATATGTTACAGGTCTGTGTCTGTATGTGTGCGTTGGCGATGGCCCCGCACAAAAAAGATGTCAGATCCAGACTTGCGACATATGTTTTATTGGAATTTGTGCTCTCTGATCACGAATCCGCTGTCAAAATTGCTCCACCACCAATCTATCTGATGTCAAATATGACGCGATAACAAAATTGATAACAAGTACTTCGAATAGCATGTTTAGATAAGACAACTCTTTTTGTGTGGCGGAGTTATTAATGCCTGAGTTATACGGAAGAATTCACTAGAGAATACACTAAACTATATATCTTGAAGTACAAAGATTAGATATCCATGAATAAAAAGTTCCAGCTCACAAGTTTAGTTTTGAGGATGCTGCTTATGTACCCTGTGAAATAGCTTGGGATTTGAAGTATTCGAGTAATACTACCGTTTACAGAACAGGTATACTGTTTCAAAAACCATAGTAAATAAAAAATATGAGTTAGTTGAGGATTGTACAGAAATCAAATTATATTCAGTTCTTCTAGCAATAGCCGCAGATTGTACGATTCTCACACTTTGAGCCAATTCTCTTGAGCTCATGGTACTTGTAATTGCTCAATACATTTTATATGGCTTATTCACATTGCTTCTTTTATTCTAAACAGAAGAAGTTTTCCGAAATTTCGTCAACAATTCATATACGAGTTTACTAAAAACTTGTCTCGCTATGCCGTTTCCAAATAGTTTCAGAGTCTTTTAAAAATTACTGTTTGGTTTGCATGAGGTGCCGTTTTCCTTTTTCTGCTTCATCTTCTTGTTTTGTAATATTCTGCATAATGTAGTACAATCTATCCGGAGGATTAAATGAGACGATATGAACACGAATAGCGTTAGATAAAATTGTGTAACATTGCAAAACAAAGTCTTCACATATCGACTGCTCCGTAATCAGGACTCATCAGAGAAGCAGTAGCGATCGCTAATGACTTCATAGTTTAAACATACTCGAGAAAACGCAGATATTATCGTTACAGTGTCAGAGAACCAAGATGGAGCATAGAAGTTTTAAATCTCACATAATCTACATATTTAACTGAATGATGCAGAGCTGTTGCTAAACATTCAACACAGCCTACCAAAGTGACGTCTAAGCTTGACTTTCCTTAAGCAACATGTGTGACCACCATCTTGCTAAAATTTATCCTTCTTTCTTTCTCTTACATAATTACACTTCCTATTATTTGCTGGTTCAAAATTTTTAGACATAGTTGGAACTGTTTAATATAGGGGTATCGTCGTAAAAAATATATAAACTACAACTCCCTAGAATTGTTTTCTGGTAAACATTCATCTTTGTAGTATGGGCATTCTACTAGGATATGTTCAACAGTGAGTGGGCTGTTTGGATCACAATGCTAACATGTTGGTGGATTGTCCTTGCGAAGACCCAAGTTATTTAATTTGATTGTGTTATTTGACTGCCATTGAAATGTTTAAAATATTTCAAATATACATACATACTTTGTATTTCTGTTATTCACAAGAAATTCTAAAATACAACTAAAAATTCCACAACAATAATTTAGAAAACAATTGTCAACTGTAGTTTCCCTTCGATTGTTAAGCTATTACACTATACACTTGCTTCCAAAAATAAACAACCAAGCTTCACTATTAAACTTTCCAATATATCATATTCTCTTCATTCGAAATAATAAATTTAGTTGCATTTTGAGAAACATAGATCGTTGATTTATTACAGAAAGCCCGTCTTTGGATGAAGTCTCTCAAATTAATGCATATTCCATAAGCTTACTCCACTCTACCGTGAATATCAAACAAACTGAAACAACACAATGCTATATTTTACAAACTACCTAACATTTATTGTTCGATCAAGGATCAGAAACCGATTCCTTCTCAATTTTGTTATAGACGTGAATTTATCATCTGATGTTTGCCGTCGATTCAATATCATTTTACGTCTATCTGTCTTCGGGCATTGAATACGGAACGTGATCATCCTAGGTTTCTGTACGTTTTTTACTGATAAACGTTAAAAGTTAGTCAAACAGAAACATATATGGTCTTTTAGTGTAAACGTTACTACTGGAATGCTCTATATTTGCTGGCAAAAACTCTCGTGAGATGAAATGCTTCACTCTTCTTCTTGATATATAATAAATAATGGGTAATAAAAATACGGTGTTTTGTTGTTATGCTTATTATTAAAAATAACATTGATATTTTATGGGAGTTTTCCATTGAAATTCTATATCATTCTCAATTAAATATCTGGGAGATTTACGAAATCAACATTACTTAACTAATTTGGTCAAGTGCGAGTTGGACTCGCATACTAAGGTTCCGTACCACCTTCAGATTCTAATATTCCAGTTTCAGAAAAGCAGGGAATGAGTGCATTTTCTTATATTTACCCTAATATCTTTTAAAGGAAGCGTTTTTAATTTATAAAAATATGCACTTTGTTTTTCCACACATAGACATATTTTATCTGCTTCAGGATTCGCTTGATTTTTGTCAGAATACATAAATATGTATTTAATTTTTCTAATTTAACCCCCAAAAATTAACATTACTAATGAACTTCGGAGAAGCCGTTTATAATCTACTGTCTGAGTTTTGAGGCTCTGTAGATGTGTAAGATAAGGAAAATAGTTTAAGTTTTAATTATAAATTATTAAATCTGTTATTCAAATTATTTAAAATATAAATAAAATATATTTTTCAAAATAAATAGTGTAGTTTCTAAAGTGGGAATTAAGTCGATGTTTAATATCTTTGTTAATATCTTTTAAACAATGATTTAAAAATATGATATATTTGTGATTCACATAATGATATATTACATGATGCATTTGAAAATTGAATTTTTATTTTCCATTTAATTGTATCATTTGTCTCTACATTACTATGGGGTTTTTCTAATAAATTTTTCTTATAAATTTCAACTGAGCCCAGTACCGCTAATTATTTTTAAAATTTTAGGTATTATGGTTTCGGAATAAAGCGAGAAATAATTTTTTTTATGCCTTTATGTTAATATATTGTAAGCAATTAATTTAAAAATATGAAAAATATATATATGTATTCCTCATAATGAGTCCTTTCATTGATGTATTGCATGATGCGTTAAAAATATTTTTTTTTTTCCGTTTAATTCTATACTTGGCCCCAATATTAATATTAGGGATTCTTCATATTTTTCCTGTGAACAAAAAATGTAGGTCTTATAGTTTTGGGAATAATACATTTGTATTCGTCATAATGAGGCCTGTGATTTAATATATTACATGATCCGTTAGAAACAATTATAATTTTTTTATTTCCATTAATTCTATAATTTGCCCCCCATAATATTAGGGGTTAGTCCTTATTTTTCGAGTAAAGTTCAGTTGAGGGGTATACCTTCATTTTTGTTCAAATTTTCCAGCTTATGGTTTTGGTGATAAGGAGGGGATGGTAAAATATTTTTTTATATTTCTGTTATATCTTTTAATTAATTTATTTTAAAAATATGAAATATTTCATAATGAGCTCTTTCATTTGATATATAACATAATGAGTTAGAAACAATTTAGTTTTATATTTTCCATTTAAATTCTGTATTTGCCCCCCAAAATTGAAAGTGGGTTTTTTTCTTATTTTTCCAGTAACTCCAGGTCGGACCCTATACCTCTTTTTTTTTTTCAAACTTTTACGTTTTATAGCTTTGGAGTTAAGGGGGGGGGGAGGTAAATTTTGGTATATTTTCCTCAATATGTGTTTTAAATATATATTTTGTTAAATATGAAAAAAATATATTTGTGTTCCTGAAAATGGGACCTTTCATTTGATGTATTACATGATGCGTTTGAAATTTTTATATTCTATAAATTGCCCCCCAAAATTAATGATAATGTTTTTTCCTTATTTTTCCTGTAAAGTTTGGGCAACGTTTCTATATTCCTATTTTTTTTCAAGCCTCAGTAGTTTCGGATATCAGGTAGGGGACGTTCGATTTTTTTTAGTTTTTTCTAGTTTTTCCCCCGCGTACCCCTAAAATGAAAATTTATTCTTTTACGATATGTTCTCCTGATCTGGTCACCAACTATACATTGGTACCAAATTTCAACCTCTTCCTTCTAGTAATTTAGGAGAAAATTGCAGTGATGTGACAGAGGCAGAAATCCGGAGTGATATTATAAGGTTATCAGTATATTGTATATACGGAACCCTAAACATGAACAGTTCATATAGTTTTTTCCTATTGATTATTGTTTTATATATAAATTTTAGTGTAGCTATAGGTACGAAACTAATACTCGAATAGCCGACTAGAGAAAATGGTAAAACTGGTCTTGCGAAATCAATGCATTGATCGGCCTGAACAGTAATAACGGAAACTTTTAGGAGAAGTATTTTATTAACAATAAGTATAGAACTTAGTATTATTTTAATTTGTTTGAATATATATTGTATCTTTTTGGTCTAAAGACTTTTACAATTTATTTTGTTACAGTGATTTTTATACCAAATGTCATTTAGTATAGAAAATATTAAAATATTTTTATAAAAAATTTAGAAAATATTAAAAAAGACATACTTCTGACATTATCTTTATTTATTTAAATTGTATGTACTGATCCTTAGTGTAAATTTCTAATTTAATTTTATATATTTATGACTAAAATTAAATTCGAATACTGAAAAGCTTTTCACTGCGTTTTAAACAGAAGTATTCCACTCCGTGGAAAATGTTACAGTACAGCACTTATTCTTCCTAGATTTTAAAAAGATGATCTTTTTATCATAAAGAGCCATTAAAAACACAATAGCGATTAATGTTGAAATCACAATACTATATTTTCTTCTAAAATACATTGTGATTTTGAAATGACAGAAAATACAGTAGTAGATTCTTTAAGTCTTTCAGTGATCTTTTTTTACTTTTCGGTGAAATCAGAATTTGTACTTGCTAAATTGTGAAAATCCAAGTAAAGTATTATCATTTTGTTTCTAATTAGAGCAGTTTCTAGTATGACTGTAAAAATGCAACTCACATATTTGCATGCTTTTGTCTGATACTTCAAAGAAATATGCAATCTCTAACGCTATACATTCATATTTTCAGATAACAATCTGCGACAGAAATCTGGTTGAAAA
>CM067222.1:109540863-109604457 GCA_034190945.1 Octodonta nipae
AAATAACTACAATACATCGTCCCTTTTCTCCGGGCAATTTTGATGATGTTCTTCTAGTTTGTCTTTCGGAATTACATGTCTCATATTGAAATTGACATCTCTTTAGATGCGGATAATTTTTTTCCACATTCAAAAATTGTGTCTTCAATACGTTCTTTTGTTACCACATGATCTGCATTATACGGACATTTTTCACGATCATTCTTTTATGATTGCATGATTATGTGTATAGTAAAGTATACTTTGAAGAATTAGACGCGTCCTTCTTTCTATACACAAAGTGCTGAGTTCTTTCTCATACCCCCCCCCCCTAAAATATTAATTAGTACATGGATTATTACATGCAATCTAATTGAGTTATTTCTCCATTTTTATTATGTATTTTTTTCTTATTATAATTCATCAACGTTTCAAGTCGATCAATACTTGTAAATTTACATTAGTTAAGTTTAGCACAAAAACTTTAATTATCATAACATAACTCTTGAATTAATTTAATTTTCAACTTTTTTTTATCCATATTTTAAAATAAAAACTAAAAGATCATTTCTGTAAAATAATTTTTCATAATCTTAAAATTAACTAGCTATCTTCTACAATATTCAATTTTAAATTTTATTTACATTCATCAATTATAAAATTTATATTTGAATCAAAATATAGATTTCAATTTTTTTAGTCGTTTGCTTTTCCTTACTTTTTACAAAACTTAGAGCAAAATTTTTTTATGAATCTCAATTAGAATTTTTAATCAGCTTTATGTTTCATGTTTTAGTCTGTAAATCTTTTGGTGAGATATTATTATCTTTTAAAAACCCATGAATTGAATGTTTACACAACCAACTTAGAAAAAGCTTGTTGATTCGCAAATAATTTTTTAAACGTTTAAATTATTGGAACTAGATTTCGTTTTTAAATTGCAAAACTTTAAACACTATATAAATAAAAACCGAAATATCTTATAATACATATTTTATTTTTGTTAATTTAAATAAATATATACAAGAAAATACAATATTTAAATAATACAGAGTTTTTTGTTAACATATTTCAATTGCTTCTTCAATCATCCCACGATTCTGTTGTTGGTACGTGTATATTATAAATCGGGTATCTTGTTGGTTGCTCATCTTCGTTTCTTGATAATGGATATCTGCTTTGATTTAATAAATACAATACATTGTCCCTTTTCTCCAGCCAATTTTGATGATGTTCTTCCAGTTTGTCTTCCGGACAATTACATGTCTCGTATGGAATTGACATCTTTTTTTGATTGCATGATAATACAGCGTTTTTTTTGTTAACATATTTCAATCATCCCACGATTCTGTTGTTGGTACGTGTATATTATAAATCGGGTATCTTGTTGGTTGCTCATCTTCGTTTCTTGACAATGGATATCTGCTTTGATTTAATAAATACAATACATCGTCCCCTTTCTCCGGGCAATTTTGATGATGTTCTTCCAGTTTGTCTTCCGGAATTACATGTCTCTTATTGAATTGACATCTTTTTAGATGCGGATAATTTTTTCCACATTCTAAAATATGTCTTCCAATACATTTTTTGTTACCACATGATGTGCATTATAAGGACATATTTCAATCATCCCACGATTCTGTTGTTGGTACGTGTATATTATAAATCGGGTATCTTGTTGGTTGCTCATCTTCGTTTCTTGATAATGGATATCTGCTTTGATTTAATAAATACAATACATTGTCCCCTTTCTCCAGCCAATTTTGATGATGTTATTCCAGTTTGTCTTCCGGAATTACATGTCTCTTATTGAATTGACATCTTTTTAGATGCGGATAATTTTTTCCCATTCTCTAAAATATGTCTTCCAATACATTTTTTGTTACTACATGATGTGCATTATAGGGACATATTTCATCATCCCACGATTCTGTGTTGTTATGTGTATATTATAAATCGGGTATCTTGTTGTTGTTCATCTTCGTTTCTTGATAGGGGATATCTGCTTTGATTTAATAAATACAATACTTCGTCCCTTTTCTCCAGGCAATTTTGATGATGTTCTTCCAGTTTGTCTTTCGGAATTACATGTCTCATATTGAATTGACATCTTTTTAGATGCGGATAATTTTTTCCACATTCAAAAATATGTCTTCCAATACGTTCTTTTGTTACTACATGATGTGCATTATAGGGACATTTTTCACGATCATCTTTTATTGATTGCATGATTATGTGTATAGTAAAGTAATACTTTGAAGAATTAGAAGCGAGTCCTTCTTTATATACACGAAGTGCTGAGTTCTTTCTCATACCCCTCCCCTAAATATTATTAGTACATTGATTATTACATGTAAATCTACATTGAATTATTTCTCCATTTTTTCTTAATTATAATTCATCAACGTTTCAAGTTAATCAATACTTGTAAATTTACATTAAAGCCAAGTTAGCACAAAATATTTTATTATTACCATAAAATAAAATCTTGAATTAATTTATTCAACAATTTTTTTTTTATCCATATTTTAAAATAAAAACTGAAACATCATTTGTAAAATAATTTTTCATAATCTTAAAATTAACTTTTACTATTCGACCGAAAATTATAAGAACAAAAATCTTAGGAAATCTGCTATGAATGAAATATCTAACAAGTTAGGAATTCAAGCTAAAAAAGTAAAAGATAAAATACATGATCTTCCTTGTCAATTTCAAAGCATAAACAGAAAACGTAAACACACCAACGCGGTTAAATAGCAATTTTCTGATGCCCTAAATCCATAAGTGGACCAACAAATATTCTTCTATCATTTTTTGTTGGCATATCACTCCACAACTCACAATAAATTTATCAATAATATATTTTTGAAAAATTAATTTCGTTTGCCTCTTCTAAATTACAGAATATACTGTGGAAACACCACATTCAGAAACACTTAGTCTCATGAGAGTATAATTTCATAAGTTGCATAACTTTAAGTGTTTCAAAGAAATATCTCATGTTTTGTGAAAACATATCTGAGATAAATATATCACGAGACTAAAATCTTACGAGATTTTAGTATTTAGGACCTGTTTCTAAAATTAGATGTAGAAATTAATGTAGTTGTATATATCATTCGACTAAATTATATATATGTGACAAAAGGAGGGTACTGTTATATATTCGGGAGATTTTAAACACCCATTACAGAAACTACTGCATTACTCAAACATGAACATGGATAAAAGTACTGAACCACCACCACCGAAAAGAGCAAAAATCATTAAAGATGCACCCAGTCACCGTAAGTTACATTTATTTTTATGTAAAAACTAATTTAAAATATTTATAAAAATGTAATTTATATTTCAGAAGATCAACTTACACTTGAAAATCAAAACTTTTCGACAATAATGGACCACAAACACGAGCCGGATCAATCGTCGGGTGATGAAACAAACCTTTATAGAGAACTGAAGGCGTTGTTCGAAATTATGAGGGAGGAACAAAAACGTCTCAATAAATCAATTTAATATATATTTTTGTTATACCTATTTAGTAAATTAAAATAAAATGTGTATTTAGAACATGTATTTATTATTATTTGAAACAGATTGCTAATGTATATTTCAAAAATTACAATTTTGTTATTGACGGACAATATTCTTGCTTCCACGAGGAATAGATCTTGACGAGCTCAGTGGACTTGAAATAATTTTAACAATTCTCCGAGCACTAAAACTCTTCTGCATTATATGGTTAGTCTGTTGTTAACCACTTGCAACATTACGTTTGTAATGTCGAGATCTTGACAAAGAGCCTGATAAGCAGTTAAACTTTTCAATCAGAAACTGAAATCTTAGTTTCTTCTTCATTCTAGCATATCCACTACAAAATTAAAGATCACAAATTGTAAGATACGTTATATTAATGTAGTATCTTTGTATCCTACAGTACAATATTTCGATCCTTATCCCGTAGGACACCCTATTAAAATATTTAAGCCTGAGGCATACGATCCTGCTTGGTTCGGTCTATTACAATGCACGGTGATAGCTCCAAGAAAGTTATACCATCCAGTTTTACCTGTTAAAACAACCAACTAACATTTGCACTATGCCGTACTTGTATGTTAAATGAAACACCGACTTGCAACCATAGAGACAAAGAAAGATGTTTTACAGGCACCTGGACAACTCTGGAAATTAATAAGGCTTTGGAAAAGGGGTACAAAATTTTGAATATAGATGAGGTGTGGCATTTCAAGCAGCAAACGACTGATTTATTTAAAGGCTACATAAATGATTTTATGAAAATTAAATTACAAACAAGTCCTCATACTTATGAAACCAATAAAGCTTACGCAGAGGCTATCAAAGAACAGCTGGGTATTGATTTGGACATTGACAAAATTAAAGTTAACCCAGGTATGCGGCAAATTTCTAAAATCTGCTTAAACAATTTGTGGGGGAAATTTGGACAAAGGTGTAACATGTCTTAAACGGCATATGTGGCGTCTTTAAAAGAATGGCATAACATATTATTAAACGATAAAATAGAGATCTCCAACTGTTTATTTCTCGGAGATGAGATGGCTCAGGTAACTTACAAATACAAAGACTTGTTTTATGAAGATTCTACTTCCACGAATATTTTTGTCGCTTCTTTTACTACTTCAAATGCCCGTCTTAGACTATATGACATGTTGGATCGTTTAGGAGAGGCTGTAATATATTACGATACCGATGGAATCGTATATATAGACTATGGCTCTAACACATTACCAACAGGTTCAAAACTTGGCGATTGGTCTGACGAACTAGGAACCGATGATTATATTTGTATATGGCTATCAACAGGTCCTAAAAGTTATTATTATAAAACCATAAAATGAAGTAACAAAGATTAAGGGGTTCACATTAAACTACGAAAACAGTTTGACATTAAATAAAATTCTATGCAGGACATTATTGACGGTTATATCAGAGAAAGTTGAATTACTTTTGATCAGATCTCTCGAAACGTTGTATCTAAAGAACTGGAAACCAGAAAACGCGTTAGTAAAACATTTAGAATGGATTTCAAGAAGAGACGTACCGTAAAATGGGGTGAATAGCAACAGTGGGGTGAATAGAAACGAAACTTTTGAAAAAATTCAACATTATGTAGGGGGTTAAAGTAAAGCAGACGGGGATATTTTTTTATGAGATGGAAATAAGGTAAGATTTAAGAGAAATGTGATTTTGCGTGGTTGGCAATACTGAGATTCAGATTCAGTGGTGTGACAAAGCAACTTCTGTTTCAGCCGATTTTCATCGTTTTCCAAACTTTACATTTAAGTACCATACCCCATCACCTCGCGTGTTTGAATTGTACTATTTTTATACATTGTATACCTGTAGAAGATATCACATTGTTTAACATAGTGTAAACAAAACCATTTCTTTGTTTCAATTTTTGTTTTAGGTTATGATTCATATTTTTAATCTGCGGGGTGAATAGAAACACATTAATTTCTGCTGTTTCTATTCACCCCACAAATCGTAAAGTTTTTATTTTGTGTTTATTTTCCAATGTCACAGCTGAAAGACAATTAAATATATAATATACAACCAATAGTTATCCAATTGAGGAATATTAGCTGGCACAAGCTATAATGTGACCGTTTTCTTTAAGCATGCCAAGGAGTTACAAACGATTAAAACCGAACAAAGTACAAGATCCAGAGGTTATTAAGGCAGCTGTTGAAGAAATAACTAATGGCCTTAGTCTTCGAAACGCAGCGGCAAAATATGACATCCATTATAGTGTCCTCTACAGACATTTGAAAAAAGGTGATCAAATTAAGAAAAAGGAGGGCAAACCGCTTTAACAGAAGAAGAGGAAAAAATTTGGCGAGTAGACTTATTATTTGTGCTGACTGGGGCTACCCAATTGATTCGTGGACTGCGAATTTTGGTTAAAGAATCGCTTGACCGCCAAGGTAGAACCATAAAAAAATTCAAAGACAACTTTCCTGGCCGTGATTTTGTCTATTCTTTTTTGAATAGACATAAGGCTGACTTGTCACAAAGGTTATGCCAAAACATTAAACGGGTCAGAGCAGGTGTCTCCCCAGAAACGATCAATGAGTACTTTGACAGACTAGAAGCAGAGCTCAGAGACCTTCCTTCATCAAACATTATTAATTATGATAAAACGAACCTTTCTGATGATCCTGGAAAACATAATAATAATAACTAAGCGTGGATGTAAGTACTCAGAAAGGGTGATGAACTCAACCAAATGCTCCATTTCTGTCATGTTTTCAGCTGCTGGTGATGGTCACCTCTTACCCCCATATGTAGTCTATAAATCTTTACACTTGTATGAAAGTTGGAGAGAAGGAGGCCCTGATGGGTCCAGATACAATAGGACCAAAAGTAGTTGGTTCGACAACTTTTGTTTTTCTGATTATGTAGAAACCATAGCCCTTCCTTATCTTAGACGTTTACCTGGCAAAAAGTACATGATTGGAGACAACTTATCTAGCCACTTGTCCTTGGATCTCATTAAAAAATGTGCAGAAAATGATGTCCACTTTATATTTTTACCAGCAAACTCCACGCACCTCTCTCGACCATTAGACGTGGCATTCTTTCGGCCTCTCAAAATGGCATGGCGTTCAATCCTTATAGATTGGAAAAAAGGACCCGGCAAGAATGAAGCTACCATTCAAAACAGCAAGTTTCCTAGTTTGCTAAAGAAACTGTGTGAATCATGCAAATCGAAAAATGTAATTTCTGGCTTTAGAAAATGTGGTATTGTGCCCCTAAATCGGAAGGAAGTACTAAAGATGCTACCCTCCTCAGATTTGTCTATTGAATCAATCCAATCCTCAAGAGCCACAACACCAGCACTATTTCCTGTTGCTGCTATTGATGCTTCCTTCAAGGAACTATTAACAGCTCTAAGACACACAGAAACAGTTCCAGCTCGAAAAAAGCAAGTGAAAGTAGATGTTGGTCCAGGAAAAAGTGTTTCTGTGGCAGATTTTCCACCGGATCCAGATCAGGCTGGACCTAGCACATCTGTTGCTGGTACAAGCACTGACAATGATAATTCCACAGGTACCAGAAAATAAAGTGTAAGTGCCAGTAAAAAGAAAAATAAAAAACTCGATTCAGAATCATCACCAGAAGATTCGGACTATTCTGTGCAAGACAGTGACTTAGATCACACATAATCCGATTCTTCTGCAAATGCCGAACTTTCAAAAGAACTTGACAGATTAATCCAACCTGACAATTTTGTAATCGTGAAGGTATATGGAAAAACTAAAAATGTATTTAGAATGTATGTCTTCAAAGTCACTGACTTTCAAGATGACGGTTATGTTGGACTGTTTTGCAAGAAAACCCTCAGCAGTCATATGTTTTCCTTGACTGATGAAGAATCATTTTTCTCCAAGGATGATGTAATTAAAAAATTGATGCCAGTTGTTCAAACCTCAAAGTCTGCTTCTCGCTGGAAGACAAAATCTGTTTTCAGGATGACTTAAGTGCCTTCATAATGTATTAGACTAAACTTTGTATTCTCACTTTTGTTCTTTTTGTTTTTTGGTATCGGTTACGATATATTGTAATAAATTTTTTGCTCTGATTACCACTCGTTTGTGTTTCTATCCATCCCTTAACAATACTTACTGTTTCTATTGCCTCTGAAATAGAAACAGACGTGAAAAACAATGCCCGTTTCTATTAACTCCGCTCGATGGGGTGTATAGAAACAACATGTTTTCAATTTTTTCTAATTTTACCTTGCCATAAAAAGAAAATATGAAGTTGCAGGCTTGTAGAGGATGGGAGACCCATAAACCGAGGTAGGTCTCATTTCAATATCTCTTATAGTACTTTTGATATTTAAACTTGAAGTTCAAAACTGTTGCTATTCACCCCATTTTACGGTATCATGAATAAATCAATAAATGTCTTGATATACAATCACATTTTCCCCACTTGCGTGAGTGGTTTACTGTTTTATTAATTGACATTGATCCGCATATCCTGAAAATATAGTATTGATGTGTGTTACCATGCCAACATTTCTTTTATTCTAACCACAAACAGCAATAACGTTTTCTATTGATTTTTGTTTTCTTTTTCTATTAATCAGTTACACACGCAATCTGATAATTGATGTTACAGTTTTGTACACCTAGAAAAAAGTTTTATGTACCACTGAATACGTTTTGTGTAAAACATTTGTTTGTACTGACTTTAGAAAAAAGTTATATATTTATTCCCACTATCCCATTTCCAACATTCCTGGTCTCTACTGTTTGCAACGGATTTGTTTCGAACTATTTGTAGCACCAGTTTCTAGCATTTGTAGTGTCTTCATTATTCTACCAGTCGTTTCTACGGGCCGTTTCTAGCTTTTGTAGCGGCATAAAGACACTCCTCAAATATGAAACGGAATCCTGCTTTGGAAACTTTGAAATCAGGACATATCTGTTCTTTATAAGCATATAAGATAAGCAAACTGTTGGTTAACGGGTGGTCAGCCAATGAGAGTGCAGCTTATGACGTCATGACCGGAAGGCCCTGTTTACAGGGCGTTCTTATCAGATTTCCGATCTCTTTCTTTAATAAATGAAGCTAGAGAGAGAAAGATAATAATTTTCTAATTAGAAGTACTTTTGGTAGTAAAACAGTGTCTTGTATTTACAATTTTATTTCAGAGCCGCATAAGATATATCAACATCAAGGTATTTATGTTTATTTCCTTGCGTTTCCATGGAACGTTCTAGTCGTTTCTACATTTTCAGTCGTTTGTATGGTTCAAGTTGTTTTTACGGGCCGTTTCTAACTTTTATAGAGGCACCAACCATTTCTACCAGCTTTTCTACTGTACCAATCGTTTCTACGGGCCATTTCCAGCTTTTGTAGTGGCTCCAACCATTCTACCAGACGTTTCTATGGGACATTTCTAGCTTTTGTAGCGGCTTCAACCATTTTACCAGTCGTTTCTAGCTTTTGTAGCGGCTTAAACCATTTCCAACAGCGATTTCTAAGTTTCTACGGGACGTTTCTAGATTTTGTAGTGCGCTTCAACCATTTCTACCAGCCGTTTCTACTGTACCAGTCGTTTCTAGCTTTTGTAGTGACTTCAACCATTCTACCAGCCATTTCTACTGTACCGGTCGTTTCTACGGGACATTTCTAGCTTTTGTTACGGCTTCAACCATTCTACCAGCCATTTTTACTGTCCCAGTCATTTCTATGAGTCATTTCTAGCTTTTATAGCGGCTCCAATCATTTCCTTCTGCGTTTTCTACGGTTCCTGTCGTTTCTACGGGCCATTTCTAGCTTTTGTTACGGCTTCAACCACTTCCAACAGCGATTTCTATGTTTCTACGGGCCTTTTGTAACGGCTTCAACCATTTTACCAGCCGTTTCTACTGTACTAGTCGTTTCTACGGGGCGTTTCTAGCTTTTGTAGTGGCTTCAACCAGCCGTTTCTAAGTTTCTTGTGGTTTCTATGGGCCATTTCCAGCTTTTGTAGTGGCTTTAATCATTGTAGCAGCCATTTCTACTGTCCCTGTAGTTTCTACGGTCTGTTTCTAGCTTTTGTAGTGGTTCCAACAAGTCTACCAGCCTTTTCAGCTCTCCCAGTCGTTTCTACGGGACATTTGTAGCTTTTGTAGAGGCTTCAACCAGCCATTTCTAAGTTTCTAGTCATTTCTACAGGACGTTTATAGTTTGTTGTAGTGGCTTCAACCAGCCATTTCTACTATCCTAGTCGTTTCTACGGAACGTTTCTAGCTTTTGTAGTGCCTCCAACCATTTATCCATTTATAGTATTTGTACCGTTTTTAGTCATTTGCAAAGTTCCTGTACCAATCATTTCTACGGGACGTTTCTAGCTTTTGTTACGACTTCAACCATTTCTACCAGAGATTTCTAAGTTTCTACGGGCCATTTTACAGCTTTTGTAGTGGCTCCAACCATTATAGCAGCCATTTTTACTGTACCAGTCGTTTTCTACGGTCCATTTCTAGCTTTTGTTGTGGCTTCAACCATTCTACCAGTCGTTTTTACGTGCCAATTCTAGCATTTGTAGTGGCTCCAACCATTTCTCCAACGGTATTCCTGCCGAATTGGCCGCCTCTGGATATAAAATCCAACGATTCAAGTCGCAATTATTATTCCTCATTTACGTATTTATTATAATTACATTATCTCTTCAATGAAAACCGCATCTACTTTTATAATTAACGATTTTGTTTACAATCAACCAGCCACTGCACTTTCAAACGGTGCTCGAGTTTCGCATGGTTATCAGTTCGCCAACATTCTATTGTGGTTTCGCTTATCTTTTGTTATTACCTTCATTGAATCTGAATTATTTTATTATTTGTAATGAAATGCTAATTACCAAATATATGGGAACCTATTAATTATTTGCGATGCATTTTCGGAACATTTTTTTTGCTTAAAATTGCCGAATTATATATATTAAGAGATCTAACGCCCGGACTAGGCGTCCTCGTGGCCCTGGTGTATCCGACGAAAGCAGAGACTCGAACGAGTTACCGCTCTCGCATATATGATAATTTATTTCGTTGTTCGAAATACGTATCGTCCATCCCATTGAATATGTTCTTAAGATGTATTTCGCCACTAATACAGTATGTGTTCCTGCCACGGCCAATGCACCCGGCTGATCACCGGCCAGCGAATGCCCCGCCCCCGTTCCCAACCACCGCTTCGAAGTCCTGACGCCTCCTCCCGTTAGGTTAGCACCCTTGCCGTTAGGTGTACCAACCCCCGAAGGCCCACCCTCTTAGGTTAGCTCCCTTGCTAGGTTCGAGACCTCACAGACCACGTGTTTTTTTTTTCGCCAAGTGCCCCATCCTCTACTCGTGATATACAAGAGATAATCTCGTGAAACAATGTCTCATGAGAGTTTAGTTGCGTGAACAAGTTTCTTGCATGAGACATTTATCTCACCTGCTGCACGTCATTATTGTTTCCTGAGATAAAAATTTGTTTATTCCCAATAATGAGTGAAATTACTGAAAAGGGATGTTTAAAAAGAAAAGAATGTAATTTGAAGTAGATAGCAACCATGATACTGCAATTAATTGACTATAAGAATCATGTTTTAATTTGTGGAACAGTTCGAAAATTATAAGAACAAAAATCTTAGGAAATCAGCTATGGATGAAATATCTAACAAGTTAGGAATTCCAGCTAAAGAAGTAAAAGATAAAATACAAAACCTTCGTTGTCAATTTCAAAGCATCAACAGAAAATGTAAACACACCAAAAGCGGTTAAATGGCAATTTTCTGATGCCCTAAAATTCATAAGTGGACCAACAAATATCAAATCATTTTTGCTATTTTATTGGCATCTTTTTATGAAATCACTCCACAACTCACAATAATTTTATCAATAATATATTTTGAAAAATTAATTTTGTTTGCCTCTTCTAAATTACAGAACATACTGTGAAAACACCACATTCAGAAACACTTTGTCTCATGAGAGTAAAATTTTCAACCACATACGATGCACACGATATGCAATCATTTGGATTTTCCCACAATTCTATAAATAAAACTGCACACCGAATGACTCAGTTACTTACTCACAAAATTTTCAACAAGTTATGATGTACCTACATGAATCATTCGGATTTTTCCACATTGCTATAAATAAAACTGCATTTAAAATCTGTACCAAAATTTGTAATTATTTCCTATCTCATCTATTTATTACATATTACAAGATCAAAGGAATAATAGTTATTTTAGTTCAATGTTGAATGCTATTGTCCAAAAATTTTGAAGTTAAACTTTAATTGTTCTATGGAATAAGTCAAAAGAGGCCGCTCGTGAAATGTTTTCCCGGAGAAGTGAAAGATTAAAGAAAGTTTTTAAAAAATTCTTTAAAGACTACAATTATTAAAGAACAGAATACAAATTTTCAAAATTAAGAAAAACATGCAGAATTAATGTACAAATAAACTTCCTCTGGGCTTTAACTTTTGATTTCTTACTTTAATTAAAATGAGAGTTATAGTTGAATTATTAAAATTGTTTAATTACTCTAACTCACAAATGTTTTTGTTTCATATGAGCAGTAAACTAGACATTGGGGAGAATCCAGACACATACCCACCCAAAAATGTCTTACATAATTTATATGTGTTCCCTTATGGAATATATTATTAATATTAAAATGCTTACCTCTGTATTATTCAAAGCTCTTATGTACTAAAAGTTCCATCGCTTTCTCAATTCCAGATTGTAATCTGTTCAAACAACCCCTTCCTTTGAAATTGCACATCCACTAAATCATAAGAGGCACAAGCAATAGAAAAACCTTTATTTTAAGATGTTCGTATCATTTTCATCACAACAAGGCCAAAAAAACATTGTCAAAACTCTGTTCGTAAAATTATTATTCGATACGAGCTCCGAGATCAACAAACCCATGTCGCATTTGTTTTGATTGATTGTTTCCTTGACAAAATGCAACAAGGCACGCACTACCTAACGATCGACCAACTACCTGTTGTATGTAATCAATTTAGATTAAGGTCGGAAAATATTATTCAAAATATAACAATTAGTTTATAAATCATCAAACTAGAAAAAATGAACAAATTGATTGTTAAAGCTTACCCGGGCCTCGTAATTTATGAATCATGGAAGAAATGCGAAATTTAGTTGAACTGGTATTTTATTTTCCGACCACCAATCCCCGCTTGAAGTGTCCTTATATACTTTGTTATTTATTTAATTATAATATGAGTAGGGTTTATATATTATGCAATTTAGTTCTTTATTCTTTTCATTAGTCAAATAAAAAACTAGGATTAAATTAAAATCTGATTGGAAATTGATTACAAAAATAATAACTTATTTTTCATTAGGCAAATAGCCATATATCAGAAGAGATAAAGATCCTGGAATTTAATATTTATTCAATAAGCATATGGTTCTTTTAGTTACGTTAATTTATTTGAATTTAGGAATTTTCCAAACAAAATACAAGTATAAGTTTGTGAACTTTTAGTTTAAAGATTCTATTAAGGTCGGTATCTACAAGGAGACAAAAATCTCTTGAGATTTTTGACTCATGATATTTTTGTCTCCGATATGTTTCCACAGAACATGAGATATTTCTTTGAAACACTTGAATTTATGCAACTTATGAAATTTTACTCTCATGATGTGTTTACATTTACTGTTGATGCTTTGAAATTGACAACAAAATTATGTATGTATATATTTTATCTTTTACTTTTTTAGCTGGAATTCCTAGCTAGTTAGATATTTCATCCATAGCTGATTTCCTAAGATTTCTGTTCTTATAATTTTCGGACGAATAGTCTCACAAATTAGAACATGATTCGTAAAAGTCAATTAACTGCAGTGTCATGGTTTTTGTCTACTTAAAATTATACTCTTTTCTTTTTAAACCTCCTTTTTCAGTAGTTTCATGCATTATTAGGGAAAAAAAAATTTTATCTCACAAAACAACAATGACACTCACATGCAGCAGGTGAAATAAATGTCTCATGTGAGATGCGCAGTATATCATGTTTACACTTTGAAACTTGTTCACTCAACTAAACTCTCATGAGACATTGTTTCACGAGATTATGTCTTATATTTTTTTGTAGTTTCATAAAATGTAAAATTTCAGAGAATAGTCTTTGGGCAACTTGACGAAGAAATGCATTTTAAAATACATCTATTTTTTACATGTATTCCAATATGTCGTTGCTTATGGCACAATGCTTGTTTATTGTCCAAATTCCCCAGTATCGTGCCAATTTACTATATAAAATTTCGAGTTATCCTAGCATCGATGTACTTGTTTGTTTCACTAAACATGTTTGCGTTAGACGTACAATTTCTGTATAAGGAAATTGCAATTTTAAATTTAATAACTGAAAAATGTTATACGGCATTTCTCAGATTACCAATCACCAAAGAAACTTTAACTACAAGTCAAATATTTGACACGTGCTATGCAACGCAATATGTTCATGGCTTAAACTGGGAACGGGGAGGTGTATCTCGTTATGATGATCTTGGCCAAGAAATTAAAAAAATTATTGAAACTTCGAAAGTGTATGTTAATGGACTGGAGATAAAGAAATGGTTAAAAAATTTGGCCATTCTAGATGTTCTGGACATTAACTATAAGTACTGGTTGCCGGAATACGAAGATTTTAAGAAACATTACAGGTCATATCATTGCGGCGAGCACGAAAACAACCACATACAATGTGCCAAGAAGAATGTTTATTTTATGTATAGTTATTTATGGCAAAAAGAAATTTTTATAAATTATATATTTTTTATTTAAAAATACCCTTTCCCTCCCCGATTATATATATAGATCACTAGCAGTTGATTTCAAATCTATAATTTTTCCACAAGAAAATTATTTTAGAGAAATAATGTTTTATTTTAAAATATGGATCAAAAAAGGAATTGTTGAACTAAAATCTATGAATATTGTAATTGGAATTCAAATGAATTAATTTAAGTTTTTATGCTAGACAATAATTCTACTTTTCAATTTTAATAGTTTCTACACTCACATGCAGCAGGTCAAATAATTGTCTCATATGAGATGTGTACTATATCATGTTTGCACTTTGAAACTTGTTTAACTAAACTCTCATGAGACATCATTTCACGAGATTATTATTTTATGAGATTTTTGTCTCATGAAATAATAATCTCGTGAAACAATGTCTCATGAGAGTTTCGTTGCCCGAACAAGATACACAAACATCTTCCCCCCATTTGATTTTAATTGACTAAATTGAACTTCTATTCAGTACAAAAAATACTTTTAATAGAAATTACAGTTAAAATATATTTCATATAAATATATTAATTCATTTCCTACCATTTTCCTATAATTAAAAATACAAATTTAAAAGATTTTACTTTATTATCTCCCCAAAATTATTTTTAATAATAACACTGTCAATTTGTTTCGTAAACAAATATTTGATTAAAATTGGCTAATTACATTTCTACTGAGTATATAAAATATTTTTAATATAAATTGCACTTAAAATATGTTTCATATCTATTAATTCATTTCCTACCACTTTCCTAAAATTACCCCTCAACTCACAGTATAAATGTTGCTGTCCAATTTTTAATTATGTTTTGCATTCCACTGATAGGTAAAAAATGTCTGTCCTATAAGAAATGTGTAAATTCTGTTTATGATAAGTTCAAGGCACAAATTCAGTTGCCTTGGAAGAAGCCTCAATGATCAAATTAAAATTCCTCCAAATGGAAATGGATCATTCTGACAACAAAAACAATTGTATTTGCAAAGAATGTGAAAAAAAATCTATTCTTACAACTACAATTTCATCAAATACTTGAATAATTTATTAAATGGGTATATATTCTTTGACATTTTACCACACAGTAGATGTTTTCAATCCAGTTTTGGTTTGCAAAGGTAACATCACTATTTGAATCTTGTCTGACTTTCTTAGCTGATTGTTTATCTTAGATTCGTGGTCGCTAAAATAGCAAATTCTGGATTTAAAGATTATCTCAACATCACTAGTCTTTACTCACCATTGTAGAAGGGTTTTCTTCAAATTTGTGACTCCGGGGGAAACACAATTTGTTGCATTTATATTATTTGTTTCATCCATTGAGGCAATTATTTTGAGGAATTAAATAGCAAAATACTCAACACGTACAGATCAAAGGAATAACAGTTTCTCATGTTAAATAATTGCAACTATATTTTGATAGAGGCTAGAATAACCCATGTAGTAGTAGATTTAAGATTTAGTTATTAGTTCAATGCGGAATGCTGATATAAAATATCGAGGTTAAGCTTTAATTATGACATGGAATAAATAATAGACAAAACCACAGATCATACAATATGTATAAAGAGACAAAAATTTATATTACATAGAGATATATTGAATAGAATATGCGAATAACTTGATTTTCGTCTAAAGCAGAAAAAATAAATGAAAATTTCAACGTGTTATATAATTTTTTACTTTCATTATTTAATAGTACCGTAATGTTTTCAAATTTACCTTATAATTAATTTTTATTCAAACAGAAAAAAATGTGTTCAAAATTATTAAATATTTAATCTATAAATTTCAAATATTATATAAAAACAGTTTACAAGCTCATTTTCCCATGTATTACATATACTTTGACTACTTACACACAGTAACGTTAAGAAAATGAAGTCGGATACGTAAATCTATAGAAAAACGTAGTTTCACAGTTTGACGGTAACAGTACTATACGCTAGTCGCCAAATGAGACAGCTTCGTGACGTAAGTCACGGAGAGGATTTGTAATCCTCATAATATGCTTCTGCGACGTGACGCAGATAATACTATCGGTGACCTGCGGATCGCAGTATTTATGCCACAGTTTGGCACCGTGAGTGTAGGTGTAGGTATTCAAAATTTTATAAAAATGAATTTATCAAATTTAATATGATACAAGCCATATGATGACTATCTGAGGTCAAAACTCATCAAGATATACAGAAACCGTTATACTTGACAATGCTGTCTGTTTTGCGATGTCCGTCACCGTGATTCACTCTATCCGTGGAAATTTGTCCTGACTCACGTAACGTCACGTCACGAAGTTGCATCTCATTTTGCAGCTGGCCCTACTCAAATATCTCTGTACCATTTGTGCTCAAATGGTGTTGAGGAATTTGCTTGAATGGGTTAGATCTCTAGAAGATGATCGTTACATTCAGCAAACTGGCAGCATATTCTCCTCTAGATTTAGCCAGTAATGCACAAATATCGTAGCAAGGCTAGAAAGAGTAGGCAATATAGAGACACTAACATGTAATCTCTATAGGTAAGGTGCTAAATCCTTTAGAACTAGAAACTTTTATTTCTAAAACATACCCAATTAAATGGCGTTCTTGTATCGGAAGTTCAAATACGCAATCTGGAGGTAGAGAGCGAGAGATTCAAGTGTCGACAATTTAGGTATAAGTCCTAAGTAACTTCCAAAAGGCCAAAATAATTAGAATTTTTTTTCTAATTACTATTAAAAGATACAATTACAAGATCCAATTACAGTTTCCAACTAAATTAAAAATGTATTTTGTTGGAGCAACTCCACAAAAAGAAAGCCAAAAAAGTTTATTTGAACACTTGTCTATGAGCTTACAAATATATAATTACGTGAATACTACCTAAGTTATATCGATACACGCACTGATCTTATGCTAGATCATTCTAGCATTTACTAATATAAATACATGTGAGAGTACAATATATTTATGCACAAACTTTAGTAAAAACATTTTTGATAAGTAGGAAATGGAAATAATATGATAATACAGGAAAATATAATTAAAACCTTGACCGAATTTTTATAAAAGTTAACAATATTTCTAATCGACCATACATAAGCCGTTCAGACGGCCTAAAGAATTCTTACCAGGGAAATATTTCCGTGATATATTTGGAGTTACTTCAAAACAAAGGAGAATATTTTAGAAATATTTTGGAAATTTTGGCATCAACTCCAATTTTTATTTGATCAAATCTGCTCCTCCTTACTTTGTTATAAGTTACTATAATAGGTTTCATCCTTGTGATACATACAGGACACTAAATTTAAAAAATATATTTTGTCCTACATAGCTAAAATAGCAAAATGATTCTGCATATTTGGAATCCACTCAACTACGATACGATGTTCTTACGAGAACATAAATATAGGTAGAAATAAAAAGATTTTAATGTCGGATTTGTTGTGGTTTGACGAACTATATTGCATAAAATTGCTTCCAATATATCATAAATATTTGTCGACGTTGAATATGCCTTAAAGCAAATTTTATTGTTTACGTATGTCAAATGTCTTCCTAATACGATTCTATATATGTCATGTGTATAGTAGACCAATCATACGCAAAATATCTGTTTTACTGGCTTTTCTTGAATCTTTCTCCAAACTGTAATTTTGATATAATTCCACAATTTCTTCAATAATGTAATGATTTAACATACATCTCCAACAGTACTGTTGACTTAGTCATTCTGGGAAAACTTATGGAATATGCTAATCATTACCGAATCAAACTTACTCTTGGGAGAAATATTCAAGCAAGACCGATAAATGAGAAATATTGGTTACCATCGAGTTACTATACGTGAATAAAAGTAGGATTTATTGAATACTTACATAATCTTTACTCTCTTGTGTGTTTTTGGAGACGCCTAGATCAAATGGTGTATTGAATTCTCTTCCATGAACTCCCACTGCATAGATCTTACTCCAACACAGGATTCTTTTTCGCAAGTTTTAAAAATTTCCAGCCCGTTTTATTTAGAAGAAACCCACACTTTGCCCCAACCTTATTAGAGAAATAAAGATAACGTGAGTTGATCTAACTACTATATATTAGTAGTTCGCTTTATAGACAAATATTAATTAGTGTACAAAATCTGCATAACTTTTTGGATCCAGAATTAAAAGTACGCGCCTTCTGGAACTAAGAACACCGAGAAAAATAGTATATTTCCAGTTTATTTCCTATTTTCATAGAGTTTAGTTGCTTGCTTATTCACTGCCATTCTAAATTCTTTTACGATTTCGTTCCAGATTTCCATATTAATTATAAGGTCTCTTTGCTATTTATCACCATGGCGATGTCAACTAATGCCCCTTCAGATAAGTTAACAATATTTAAATTCATGTAGGTATAGTTTGTATTTATTATGATTATTTTATTTACTGTCTTCTCCGTTTCTATCCTTAACCTACAGTCTAAATTTTATCATACACTTTCTTATACATATGTACTCAGCAATATGGTGCCCCTGCAGTGCACTCTTCTCAGCATTTGCGGTTTTCTTTTTTGTAAGTTAGTGGGATTAATGTCATACTAGGCTTTATTATAATTTTCCAGTAATATGTCATGCTTCAGGGTGGCGATCTTCTGCCAAATTTACCTAAATATAATTTTAATTCCAGATTTCTTCAGCTAATACATTAAAAATAGTATTTCTGACGATAGGCCTTCTTCTAGGCTCTTGGAGTTAAGATTACCTCGTTTTAATATTAAGTTGAGTAACTTTGAGGATCTCTGTCGCTCCTATGGACTCCCCCCCCTTTTGATCCACCCATGACACAGTACAGGGAACAATAATTTCTAATTTACTGTAGTCTTAACATTACGACAATTTCGTTAAAATAAAAAGCATTGATGACAAAAGTGTCTTGAAAAAAAAGTTAGGCAAAGCTTAAACAGAGTTTGATATTTTGCCCAACACTAATCGTTTCCTATATTAATCATTAGACATAAAATAAAAATTTTCTCTAGTCATTAGAATTTCCTGTCATTTTCTGTTATACATCACTATTTGAGATTTGTAATGGATGCGAAAGATCTCTTGTAGTTCAAGTCAATACAGAATTGAATACAAATTAAATATTAAAAGATGACATAATTTTTAATTATATCAATATTAATACGATTGTTTTGTTGAGCAAATAATCAAGCAGTTTCTTATTACCCACTTTTACATTTTTTGCCTTACTCCTCGATCCAGTGTAAACAAATTTGTTTTTGAAGGACACCATTATTCCCCGTAATTTATCGATCAGCAAGGTATTTCGCCTATTATTAAAAGATATTTATGTTGGAACAGGTGATTCTTACTTCTGAAGTTTCAGGTTTTCTTAAAGCGGTTTATGAATTGCCACTGGCTTAGCTAACAAAAACAATCATATAGGATACCAATAGAAATAGAAAATAGGATATCTTTGAGTATTAAAATTTTTGTTCAATATTACTCTTCATTAATCGCTGGATTATTTATTGTAAATCAAATTTGATGAGTCCCACATTTCGACCTCTAGACGGGAGAATATTGTTATGTTGTAATCCAAAGGCACTTTTAGTGTCTCGCTTCAGCACCAGTACATTTTTTTTCAGGTCCCTCTCGCTACGCCCATGTTATAATCAATTAGAGCGTGAACAAAGAAGAGTGTATTGTGAATATTTATCCATTGACAAGATTTTTCTTCCACAAATCTGTCGTAATTATAAACTACTTTTTGTTTTAATTACTTTTGTGGTCTTCCTATTGAATCCACCTAACTCCCATATAGTACTACAGAAGCTAATATTTTGTACGAAGTCTTTCTGGAAAGAAAAATTGCCAGATAAAGACTATTTTTCAACCTATCAAACTTCATGTGCTAGCCTATGTGATACTAAAAATTGTACCAAATTCCAAATCAAACAGCACACCATTTCTAAGGAAAAACTTGTTTAAAAGTAATTCAAACTATTTCATAAACTTTTTTTGCTACAATATGAAATATGTGGCATTTATAGTTAAAATGTAATACATATAATGATATTTAGAATTTCTTTGGACTTCCAGCGTCTCGAATTCAGTTCATTAGTGGTTAGATCGACCAAATTCAAGACATTGAACTGAAAGCAACTTCTGTTGATAAGTAAGTCACTATGCTATTTCAAACAAAAAAAAACCATTAAGTATATACATATAAATATTTACTTAAAATCTAATAAAATGATTTGAATTAATAAACTAGTAAGTTATTTTTAGGTAAAGGTGGTAAACTTAGAATAGACCATTTTATTGATTGTATCTTGATGGTGTCAGAACACCTTGATGGTCGGCAACCAACTATTGGGTTTAAGTAATTTGTTTCACATATTAAACTTCCGTTTATTTTTAATGAATATTATTTTTGTCTTTGTTTTAGATAGAAAGTTTTATCCAGATTATATACTTATATCTTACTAGGGATCCATTTTCATGGTGGTTCGCATTGTAGAATACTAGTATAGTATAGTACTAGTATAACACATCTATTATTTCTTTTATATGGTGACGTATAGATAACCAACACTACAAAGGATGTACAGATATGCCAATATCTTCTGCATTCCACAATGCTTTCCACACTGCATTGGCTGGCAATTTAGTGAGAAATTAACTGGAAGACAAAACAACGGGATCACAAATTCGAGACTGGATATGAAAAATTTCATATAACTGTGCTGAGGATAACTGTATAGATTAGTTAGATAAACAGTTGAACAGTTGTTTATAATAAACTCATAATTACAATATTTTGGGCAAAATATATCCCAAAATGTTTATTGTCTTCATAAAATTAGATAAACTTCATAGTTTTTATCACACTCGAATGACTTGCAAGTGTTAAATGTTCTCGTGCTTATTTCAGTTGACCTCCCAGAGACTAGCAGATGGAGGACTAGTACAATTAAGTAATTTTCTACTAGTCGGTGTACTACTACTGCTGCATGGTGTGGCTGGAGAGTCCAATTTAGGCGCATACTGTATGTCAAAGCGGGAAGTCGTTGGAGTAATGAAAACAATTTGAAGTTTGTCCAATAATAATCGTGACAGTGAAACATTTTTAGGAAAATGTGTCTATCGACATCTATCCTGAATGAAATATAAATAACCCAATCTTTAAAATAAATAATGTACCGAAAAAGGTTAAAACTTTGCGGGCTACGTATTTATTATTAGGAGTAGCTTGTTTGTTTTTAAGGCTCATATTTAAAGAGAAAGTTTAGAAAGCGAAATATAATTCGCAACATTTATAAATTTGACGCTATAGTTAGAGTCATTACATATAATAAATAATGGTTCAAATTAGTTAGCTTCAATAAGTTCAGTATTCTTATGGATAATTTTATGAAGCTCTCTGATTATTAACTATTAGTAGGTATATGGTATTTATTTGATTTTTTCTGCCAAATGATGACTTCTACGCAAATGAATTACATTACTACTGTGTTATCTTTTATGAATGTACCTATTATTAAGACACAGTAAATCATGTATATATGATTTATTCCATCAGACTGTGTGATTTGGTCATATACAAATTATTACTAGGATTACTAAGTCGACCTTGATCCTTTAAGAGGTTGTTGTTTCCGTCATTCCTGACTGATTTGTCCACTAAACACCAATCCCGTACTTAACCGTTTTCAAGATATTGGACATTGATGTTTAAAAAAAATGTCGTTTTTTGTCTATTCATCTATTTTTTCGGGTATTTTCTCTAATTTATTTGTGTTTGCAATTTTTGTCTAGTAGATATAAATTGCTTTATTATTTCCAACACTAAAATTGTAGTTAACTGAAACGACTTTCTCGGACTAGACATTGAAACAAATTCTTAAAAGATATTTTTCGTCTTTCCGAAATATTTAAGAAAAAGTCTATGACAGTTATGCTGCAGATGTGCTTAAAAATATTTACGTTTTATCAGTTATCCAACAAGGTGTAACAAGCTAGGGTGGTATCACAATTCTTTGAAAAAAATCTTTTATGAACGTCTTAGTAAAAAATAATGATACTTAAACGTCAAATTTATTACAAGTTTAAGAATACAGTTCATGTTCCACATGTCCCCCTCTGTTTCGCACACATGCTCTCATTCTATATCTTAATCCACTACACCAGGTGTTAAGCTCCTTCTTATTTCATTTGCCACATCGATTACTCTCTGTTTCACAACATCAATATATTTGACTAAATTAGGTTCGTTGTAAAGCAAACTCCTTATGTGTCCCCACAGATAAAAATCCATGGGGGTTAGGTCTAGAATTCTAGCTGGCCACGGTATGGGTGTACCTCTTCCGAACCTGTTCCGAACCACTTCCTCACATGTGTTGATTTTTTGAAACAGAGAGTAATAGCAAATGAAATAAGAAGGGGTTTATCCACTGGTGTAGTCAAAAGTTGATAAAGATATAGAATGAGAGTATGTGTGCGAAGCGGACATATGGAACATGAACTGTAATATTAGACTTTCTGTAAAATAGTAGTAATAAATGTTATTTTGTAAGTACAGTTATTCTCTTTGCTATGATCTGGGAGCCTTTTATGAAAGTTTATTTCAGAGAATTCTGATAATACTCTAGCTCGTTATACCTTGTTGGATAGCTAATAAAAAGTACCTAGATATTTTTATAACTGTCATAGCATTTTTGTTAAATCATTCGGAATTTAAAAAATATAATTTAAGAATTTAGTTCAATATATAACAGCATTCTACTCTGACTCAGTCGGTTCAGTTAACTGCAACTATTTCCTAGACAAAAATCACAAATACAAATAAGTCAGAGGAAAAAAACCTAAAAAATGATCGAGCTAATAGACAAAAAAATGGCCCAATATCTTGAAAACGGTAAGTTTGGAATACGGTGTTTCATGGTTAAATCAGTCAGGATGGATGAAAACTACAACCCTGTATGTGTTATCAATTATTAGGCAGATTTGTAGGCATAGATTCTATCCATTATCGTTAGAACTTTTACTACTGATTTTATTTATGTTACTTGATGAATATAAAATTGTCTTCTTGGCCTTCTTTACTCATTTGTTTAGTAGAAATCTATAATATAAATAAGGTAATTTCATCCAGTGAGATTTACCAGCAGAGCTAAAAATTTTATTTGCTTTTATTAAACAAAATGTAGCTATGCAATAATACTGGTATTGGTTGGTATACATAGACTAAGTAGAGTTTGCTTTTTTTAAATTGAGAATGATGGGTAAAAATGCATTGCTGAAACTTAAACAATTCATTTTGATTTTGTTATTGACAGAGATGATTTTAAACTTGATTTTGTATAGGCTAAACGTACACAGAGAGACTATATCTACCTTCCAATAGAACTAGATATAGCGCTTCTTATGAAGTCAAACGGATTTATTGTTAAATTAATTACTGGGCTTCATGAAATTTGCACACATAATTCATTCAAATTAGATGTTTAAGGATTTCTTGGGAATAATACACTTTTAGAAAATTCTGCGTATTTCAAGAATTGCAAATGTTTTAGTTTCTTAAAGGTAATATGGTAATAAAGAAAATTTAAGCAAATCTAGGATATGTAAAATTAAAAATTAAGAGTGTTGACATTACTAATATTATAGTTAGATATTTAGAAAACAAATGCATTGTTAAGATATATTTTTTGTAAGGATTAATGCACGTTTGCAAAAACTTAAACAATTTTCTGTCGTTTACGCATCAGAATATCTGGTTGCATAACTCTTAGATTTGGATACTTTTATGTAAATTGTGATTGACAGTTTTCCGTTGTAAAATAATTTAATATAGGTATTAATACTTAATAGTATTGCATTTGTTTGCAACTTTAATTGTTTGTAGTAAAATATTAATTATATAAAAAATACTTCAATTAACCTTCCACAAATTGACCGGAGGCCGGTCATTTTACAGCTGAATTGAACTACAATTATCCCTTTCGTATATTATTTTGTAGTGGAAATTTCTCATTCTATGTTAACTAGGTTATAGTTTGGCGCCAACAATGTCATCACGGGAAAAAATCTATTATAGTCTTTCTTTTGCTGGCAATTATAAAAGAATGTGGAATATTGGATTTTGTAAGACAATAAGACGAAAGAAATGTAAAAAACAGATAGAAATTATATTCACTGAAATGTTTACAAGACTCAGAAGAATAAAAAATTTAACACATCGTTTTGGAGAACTTCCTATTACTAAAATGTTAGATTTGGTAAGTTGAATAGGATTTAGCTTAGCCTTAATTAAGCATATACCATATTTTTTTATACAAGTATAATTCTGCGTATTACTTTTGGGAAAAAAATCGGGACAGTCGGCCGATCATCGGGGACGATCGGGTGCGTATTTACAAATGATGTGCAGGTCTTACACAGGGTGTGGGGTGAAGTTATATATATATATATATATATATATATATATATATATAATCTATATATATATATATATAATCTATATATATATATATATATATATATATATATATATATAGATTATATATATATATATATATATATATATATATATACATATATAGATTTGTTAAAAGTTTTCGCGGGCACTAAATGTGTTAGGTGTTTTCCGGGAATTCATCCGCGCAGCCGACAACTGATCCCTGCCGGGATCGGTGGCAAAATGACGGCGTTTCGGCAGAGTCACATCTGCCCTCTTCAGGTCGGTTCGCATAATTCTCGTAGCCTTCTGCTTTCGCTTCTAGTTACTCGAATACTATTCAGTTGTCAGCTGTGCGGATGAAATCTCGAAAACCACCTAACACACACACACACACACACACACATATATATATATATATATATATATCATTTATCCTAGGTAAAATCAACTACAAGGGGATTTCCGCCGAAACGGCGAGAGAAAGACGGTGGTATAAATGTAAAAAAATTGTGCTATTAGGCTTATAAACAAATTTGATAAAATTTGGTAGTTTTGTGTTACCCACTATTCTAGATTTTTTGAAACCATCGCCTACCTTGTTATTTTTTATTGCCCCCAAACATATTGGATTTATACGTCATTGAATAGCATATAAAAAAAGATTTCGATTTCCGTTACAGTTATTTCCATATAGCTGATTCAAACAATCAGATATGATTCTTGCATAATGTGGTGGTGCTCCATCTCGCTGGGACCACATGTTCGCTACATCTTGAGGCAAATTTTTAAAGTTTCGTCAAATTATTGTTATAAATCTACGCCGTCCCTGACTAAAGCAACGTAAAGCATTATTAATTCCAATGAAACATCAATCGGTGGGATAATAAAAAAAGAACTGGAATTTTCGACTGGAGCAAAAACTGTATATCTGGACGCTGTGCGAACAAATGTAAAACGACCACAAAAAATCCAATGTAGTATATAAAAAGCAATATAGAATTCCTAAGTTTAGTTAGTACAGCTTACATTGTGTTATGATTTCGATGTGAATTGTATTCAGAATCAGCTGTTGTAATAATTTGATTTTTGGTGTAAGTAAGTAAGAGGTCCATTCTTAGAACTCCTCCCAAGCATTCCAATCGATGAACAATGCATGACAAGATCATCGCCATCCTGGACAAAAGATACGACCATCAATCCCTGAGCCAAGTATACCAGGTGCAGTGAAAACCGCAAAAATCCGGAGAGAGTCTTCAAAAATTCGAGGCAGAGATTAGACGATTAATACACCTGTTCTACCCAGACCTGCCGAAGGAAACTAAAGATCAATTGGCCACACAGAGTTTCATAAACGGCATCAGAGATGTGGAAGTACAAATAAATCTAAGACTTAGTGGCGTGAAGAAAAGTAATGAAGCTTTACTTCGGGCTTTGGAAGTAGAGGCAGTCATGAACATGTCCAAACCGAGGTTGCGAGGAGTTTCCTTAAGCCAAGAAGAACCAGAACCATCCCTTCAGGCAGTGTTGACCGGTATAAGCAAACTACTGGAACACTCACAGAGAACCGACACCAGAAGAGCATGTTATCGTTGTGGACGGACAGGACACTTCCAACGCGAATGAAAGGTGAGGCTACCGGATCGACCAGGGGTAACCAACTAAATAGCCACAAGTTCAGGGACCGTCAGCCAGTCAGCATAAGGGGGCGAATGCTGACTAACCCTCCATCAGCCCCCAAAACACTATCCATCCGGAGATTTTGCCGCTATAGCAGCAGCCTAGTCATCAGGGGCACCATAAATGGCCGAGCAATTACCATCACTATCGACACTGGTGCCGCTGTTTCCATTGCCAAGTCCAGGGTTTTGAGGGCATCAGAAATCCTGCCAGTTAACAACAACATCCAGCTCAGAACAGTCACCGGCGAGTCCATCTCAATACAGGGTGAGGCAGATGTAGTATTACAGATAGAGGACAACAGAATCCGGTGGGTCCTACTAGCCTGAGATTGAGGACGACTTTATACTGGGTATGGACCTATTCAGCCAGCATGGGTTCATATTTGATCCGAGATTGATGTTCTTCGGTTCCTAAATGAGGAATTTGTATTGACAAGGCCCGCCAACAGCTCAGCGACCTCCATAAAAATTGTAGCAAAATCCTCAGCCAGATTTCCCCGTCGAATAGAAGAGATTATTCATGGGCAGCTAGAAAGAAATCCTGGGAGCTGCCTTGGAATGGTGAAGCCCGTACATTCAACTCATGACTACTTAGTTGGACGGGCTATTGTTAAAACCGGACGAGATATACCAATTAGAGTCCTGAATTTGTCCACTAACGACATCAGAATTGCCAATGGTCAAGATATAGCTTGTCAGTAGAGACCATCATCAATTGCGATGAAGTATACCAGACATCGGTGAAGGAGACAGGACCCAGTAAAGAGTTTCTACAACAGTTTGCTGACCATTTGACACACCTTACACCAGAGGAACAAAAGAAATAAGTCAAGCAATTCATCACAAAGCACTGGCAAATTTTTAACAGTCAAGATGGAACCACCGGTCGCATCTTTCAGCACCGAATAGATACCGGAAAGGGTCAACCCATCAGAATACCTTCTAGACGACTACAATTGGGGCAACAACAGGCAGTCTAGGAAAACATCGAGTCCATGTTACAAAATGGAGTTATTAAGCCATCCATCAGCCCATAGTCTGCTCCCGTTGGGCTAGTGAAAAAAAGGATGGAACCACCCGATTGCGTGGATTACAGCAAGCTGAATTACGTCACGAGGAAAGACAGCTATCCACTACCCCGAATTGATGACACTGACCACACTAGGAGGCTCCTGCTGGTTCTCCATACTAGAATGGATATTGGCAGGTTGGTCTACACGAAAACGACAGAGAGAAGACAGCGTTCTCCACCAGTAAAGGGCTGTTTCAGTTCACGGTCATGCCCTTTGGGTTATGTAATGCTCCCGCTACAGTTGAAAGGCTAATGGAGTATGTACTTAGTGGGTTGACATGGAGGATGTGCTTAGTATACCTCTACGACATTGTGGTCATGGGTCATACATTCGATGACCATCTGAAAAACCTGGGCAAAGTATTCTCCAGAATTAAGAACGCCAACCTTAGACTCAACCCGAAGAAATGTTCCATGTTCCGAAAAGATGTAGAGTTTTTGGGACTAATCCTGACCGAGTCAGGAATCCGCACCAATGAAGACAAGATAGAAGCCATTCGTGATTGGCCAGTCCCAAGAGACAAGCATGAACTCCGGTGCTTCTTGGATCTCCGTTCTTACTACAGGCTATTTGTTGAGGGATTTGCCACCATTGCCGCACTCCTACATCGACAGACCAATGAAAAAGAGACCTTCCATTGGAATCAGAACTTTGAATCATCGTTCCGACGACTGAAGGCGGCATTCTGTTCCAGCCAAATCCTAGCATTTCCTATACAGTCCGGTTCATTTTAGACACCGACACCAGGTTGGGGCCGTCCTATTCCAGGTGCAAGATGGTGACTTCCTCTAGGAGTCACAAGACCTTGTCGTTGGTGAGGGGGCTTAAGTCATACACCTAACGATCCCGAGAGTAATGCCGGCGGGAACTTCGGTTCCTGGTAGGGTCTCCCATGCCGGTAAGGTCGGAGGGAAGGGTGTACGACGCCTAAGAAGTGACTCACAGGAAAACCTGTCCAAAAATCCGAAATCCAAGGTGTCACGCGACCCGTGCCGAGGGATGGATGGCCATGTGTAGTTGGTCTAGAACGGAGCCTCTGAAATAACAGGCGACCTCAAAGAGTAAGGCAGCCTTAGTGGGGTAAGGGCGCTCTGCCCCACCGGAGAAGCAAAACGACCCAACTCGTGGGAACAGTATGGATATAAAAGAATATAATAAAAAATCTGATGACAACAAAAGCAAAGAGCAAATGACAGGCGCAAACAAGGTTACTAATAGACAAATAGATAAGTTAATGAGTACCCAGAAAAGAAACTCACTAGATAGTCTAACGGCGTACACGAAAAAGAAAATAACAGGAGTTAATACGAGCTCGAGTAACGCAGGCGGTATGACAAACAGAACGGTGATGGATCTGTTGAGGGACGATGAAGAGGCAAAGTCCACAAAGAGTTTCTGAAAAATTAATGTTCAATAAAGTAAGAGGATACATAAATACGATTGATACAGAAACCAGGGCACTAGGAGCGTTAATTATGGCTAAGAGCAACACCAAGGTTGAGATTAAAGAAAAAGCAAGAAGGTTAAGAAGTATCAGCTGCGCGCTTATGACGGCCGATATGATATCACTAATGGAAAAAGTAGATTTATTTGGATCGAGGGACAGAAAGGAAGATGTATCGAAAGAAGATATCGGTACCCAAACTTCGGAGACCGTAGAAGTACAGCTACAAATGGAAATCGAGAGTTATATAGACAGTATGAACAAAGAAGACTTAGAAGAAGTACTTCAAATGAGATAGCCAGAAGATATTTTTGAAGTGCAAACAGTGAAGGAAGAAATAAGGAAAAGGGAGAAACAGAAGAGCAATATACTTTTTACGGGAACTATGCAGACGAAGAAGACAGATTTACTATCACATTTACATGTGTATCAAAAAAGAAATTAAGGAGATACATATAGCCATTATTGGAACGGAAGAAAGAACGGGAAGAAATTGAAAGCTGGTACACTGCACCTTCAATGACTATGAAGGGAAAGTAGTGCTCCATGAAAAAATAGTACAAATAAAATAAAAAGAGGAATCTGGAGTACGAAGCCTTATAATTGATGCAGGGGAACAGACATATGCTGACCTGGTGAAGCAAGGCAAAAACACATTAATCAATAAAGGGGCAGGAGATAAAATGAGAACCATTAGGCAGACTAGAAACGGTAACATACCAACAGAGACACAAAAAGGAACCGGAAATGCGGCTCCTATAGCAGAAGTCCTAAAAGGAGCACCTGGAAAGATGCGGGTAAGGAACCTGACCGAGGAGAAAACAAGAAGCAGGCGGTCAACATTGTCAATCTGGACATCACAACGGATAGAGAACGCATTGAATTGGATCTTAAAACGGAACTGGAATGTAAGGATTTAGAAGTCAAAGCTCTTAGACCACAAAATGGTGGTATGCAGATGACAACAATCATAGAAGACGAAAAGACAATTGAAAAACTATTGGAAATGAAAGAGATTAGGATAGGGCTGACAACAGGCCTAATTAAAAGGAAAAGAGAAATACAGATACTGCTGCAAGACGGGTCACAAAGCAGCTGTTTGTGGAAACGAAGAATACTGCTTTAAGTGCGAATCGAAAGGACATATATATAATTATGGAAAATGTAAAAACAGGAAAAAACAGCAACTAAACAGAAATACAGAAGAAAGAAAAGATGCAGATTCGGATACTGCAAAGTAATCTAGGAAGATCGTCGAAAGCCCATGATGAGGCTAACGAATAGCCCTTAAAAATAGAATAGACATAGTAGCTAGAGAGCCAAACATAAGAATAATTAGAAAAAAAACAGAAAATGGATCGTAGACAAGCTGGAAAGCATAGCTGTCGAAATTAGGAATAGAGAGATGGGTATTGAGGAATACGAGACATATAATGGTTTCATAGTTATTAATCATAGAGATGTGAATATGAAAAAATGTTTCACACAATAACCGGGGAAACAAACAAAAAATTGACACCAGAAAAAATAACGACATAAATCAAAAAATGCCTGAAGGCCAACGAAAACAGAGAAATCCCCTACTGGTGGACAGCTGAAATCTCGGAAGCTAAAAGGACGTGCGTAGAGATACAGCGGAAAATCACAAAAGAAGCAAAGAAAAAGAGAACAGAATTACCGGATATGATGCAGGAAATGAATAGGAAACGGAAAGAATTAAAAAAACGCATAAACGGAAGCAAAAGGAAATGCTGGGAAAGAATTATGTAGACAGCTGGAAACAGACGTATGGCGAAGGGCATCTGGGATAGCTATCCAAAAGATACAACCGACACCATTGTTGACACTTAGTACAGAGAAGAAAACAGAAATAGCAAATACCCTTTTTATAAAGACAAGAGGTGAGTGGAAACATCGAATAAAAATATCAATTAAGCATATCAAGATGAAAAAAGCACTTGGACTAGATAATCTACCACCAGAAGTCATAATAAAATTTGAAAAGAACCAAGCCACAATAAGGGATATGTATAACGAATTAATAAAGAAACATGAATTCCCTACAATCTGGAAGAAGGCTAAAGTAATATTTCTGAGGAAGGGCGATAAACCTATGAATGACCCAACATCATATTGACCCATTATTTGCCTGTTGGACGTTATGGGTAAGGTATTAGAAACACTAATAAGAAACAGAATAGACAAAGAATTAGGAGATGAAAAAATTTCAGAAAAGACAATTTGGGTTTCGGAAAGGGAAATCAACAGTAAAAACAGCAAACTGGATTCATGACAAAGCAAGGAGCACTAGAGCGGTCTGGGTGATACTCATCACTTTTGACGTTAGAAATGCATTCGATTCGGCATCATGGAAACGTATTGTTAAGGAAATGGAGAAGAAAAGGATTAGTGAATATCTAATAAGAATAGTAGAGAGTTATTTCTCCAAAAGGAGTCTTATACTCGGGAAAGAAAAAACGTTAAAAATGAACACAGGCGTACCACAAGGATCAGTACTAGGACCGACGCTATGGAATATATTGTACGACGATCTTCTAAATCAGAAGCTGTCAACTGGTGCAAATACGATAACATTCGCATACGACCTGGCACTATACGTGGAAGGGCCAAACGCTGACAGATTGGTTGAAACAGCAAATGAGGCACTAAGAATAATAGGAAACTGGATGAAAGAGGCAAAGTTGAAATGGGTACTCAAGGGTACAAAAATGCAGAAAGTAAGAGAAAAAATAAAAATAGAAATAGAGGATCTAAATATAATACCACAAAAGAGCGTAAAGTATCACGGTATATTTATCGATCACCAAGGTACATACGGGACACATATTATAAATGCAGTAAGCGGATGATAAGTTAGCAAAACTTGGAAAAATTATGAAAAACATAAAGGGACCATTACATGCAAAGAGACGACTACTATATGGAGTGGTACAATCGACACTTTTGTATGGGGCACCAACATGGCACAGAGGTATGAAGATAAAAAGATATAAGAACATGATGTTAAAAATACAAAGACAGGTGCTGCTGCGGGTATTAAGCGGATATAGAACGATCTCGTATGAGGTAACGGCAGTTATAGCCGGTATCTCTCCGATCCATCTGATTACGAAAATAAAAAATACAGAGGAAACAGGAATAATACACTAAAAGAATGGGATGAGCTAACGGGAAAAGCGTATTGGACAAAGAAACTAATAAAAAATGGGCGAGCAGTAAATATAGAAGTACACATTACTTTATGACACAATTTTTGTCAGGTCATGGTAGTGTCAAAGCATACCTGAAAAGGGTAGGGAAAATGAGGAAGAGTAACTGTGATATATGCCAAATTGAGGAGACAATGGAACATGTGGTTTTTGACTGCAAAACATATGCCAGGAATAAAACAAGAACAGAAATAACGATTGGTGAAAGAATAACACCATCTAACGTGATAAAACTAATGATAGAAAGTAAAGAGAACAAGGAAATTATATATAAATGGATAAGGGAAATTATTGAAGAAAAGGAGAAAGAAGATTTAAACAGAATGGTGCGATGAAGGCACAGAAAGGTACACAGTACTACCTTCTGAAACTGCAGAAACAACAAGGTGGTTTTAGTGGGTGTGAGTCCCAGACTAATTTGAGTGATAGAATCTAAGCACAAATTGTCCATAATGGATTTCCACCTCCAAAAAAAAGGTGCAAGATGGTGAAGAGAGGGTGATCGAGTATTACAGCAGTGGATTCTCGAAACCGGAAAGAAATTATTGCGTCACCAGAATAGAACTTCTTGCATTAATAAGGGCTGTACACCATTTTCACAAATACCTCTATGGTCGTCTTTTCGTAATTCGAACAGACGGTGCCGCCCTCAAATGGCTGCTGGACCTGAAGATACCGGAAGGCCAAGTGGATGGAGAAGTTACAGCAATACGATTTCAAGGTTGAACATCGTGTCGATCGTTTGCATAATAATGCCGATGCCCTTTCAAGAAGACCCTGTAGCGTAGAATGCGGACATTGTCTGAACACTACACACTCTATTTCGATTAGCTTTTTAAATGAACATAGACAAGTAAATTATTTCTAAGCATTCTGAACATCGACAAACCTGAGTGCGGTCTCGGGATATCGTTGAAAGTACATATCTTGAGCTCGTTCAGTGTTTCTGTGGCACAATAAGAAACAATCATACATATAATAAAGTTTTGACAAATAGATACATAGTTATGACAACAGACACGACATTTTGATTCAGAGCCAACTAAGTGAAAAACTGTTTTTTAAATCATTTACATTTTCTGTTATCCAATGATAGGCCTGTTATACATGGTTGAAAAGCTCTTTTTATGTGCTATTCAATGATATATAAATCCAATATGGCGGTCTTAAGAATAACAAAGTTGGCTATGGTTGCAAAAATCTAGAAAAACTGGTTAAGTATTTTGTCTGTACATTGGGTTTTCTCTCCTCCAAATTTTTCCCTGCAACAGATAAGTATTTGAAAATTGTATATGGCGAACAAAGTGTAGTAAGGCAATTTCATAAAATTGGTCGTATTATTGGTTGTCTATACAGAGATTCATTCGCACAGTTATTCTGAGAGAAACAGATGTCTACAAATTGATCAACCAGTATTCCTGTTTATAAGTTAAGTATTGTATATTGTGTTGTACTTATCTCTGTTTGCAGACGTTTCAACTCCGAGTTTGGAGTCGTTGTCAATCGTTTAGTGTTATATTTCCAGGTTTTTTCTAAAAAATTTCGCTTTGATGTTACTTTTGTTGTTGGTCAAAAAATTTGACAGTGACAATTTGTCGTTTGGTGATCACTTGATACTGAGGATACCGTTTTTCTGCTCTGTTAGGAATAGATTTCTCGAGTCCAAATGAAGGTCGATTGAAGGTACCCCGATTTCCGTGTTCTTTATCATCATGCAGTTGTCTTTAAGTTTTCTCTCTCTTTTTAAATTTCCTCTTTCAACAAAATCTTTGTTTTATCCCAGTGTATCATATGGCTGCAGGTGCTGGTTAATACATGATTGGCCAAATTTTATTTGTCCACATGTCTTCTGGAAATATTATATTGATGTTCTATTTTCCTTACCTCTAAAGGTCTTGAAGTTTCACCAGTATAAGAAAGGTCACAGTCACATAAAACACTGTGCACACAATTTTTGGAATTCTGAGTTGCGTTAAATGGTTTAGTATGTGTGAAGATAGAGCCCAATGTATTATTTGTTTTAAAAACAGTTTTAACACAGTATTTATTTCCTAATTTTTTCCGATACACCTGGGACTTATGTACTTATATTCATAATTTGGTTGTCTGTTTGTGTTTGCTTGATAGTGGTGTGTTGGTTCTTTCTAGCTCATTTATAGTTTTATTTATAAAGTCTTAAGTATATTCATTTTGAAGTAGATGTTCTTTGATAATATTGATTTCGTCGATAAATATTTGGCTGGATGAAGATATGTTTTCTTGCTCATATAAGCACTTTACAACACCTTTCTTTACATTCAAGGGATGGTTGGAGTTAGGATTCAAATATTTATTAGTATTCGTAGGTTTTCCATGCTTGTGCACACAGAGGTTTCGAATCTGGAGCCGTTCCGTGTATTGCGGTTCTCCCGTAACTCCTAAGACAGAATGTCAGGATAAAATTCTCAGGTTACTTCACCTGTCAGAGATATTGAGGTGTCATTTTTTTGTGCTGGTTTACCCGAAAATCCTAGATGTCGGTCTTACATCTCGCGTCTACAAATTTACTGTTATGTATCAAATACATAAATAAGTGTTCGAGAGGACATTCTATTGTGGGAAGCGCAACTGATGAAGGTTCCCGACCAGAAACAATATACATACATATATATATATATATATATATATATATATATATATATATATGTATGTATATATACTTCAGGCAAAAACAAATCAAAAAGCTCTATAACATTTTCTAAAATAAACTATAGTTTTGCCAAAAAAGAACACATAAAGTTAGAGTTTATGTAGCCCTTGCTACAGTGACTAATACAATAATTTCGATTTCAAAATGTCGGTAAATCTAAATATGTAAATACTCAATAGCTTATACATCTTTAATAGCCACATTAAAAATGAAAATTGATTATTTAAACTCGAAATATGCTTTTATAATTTAGTGTAAGTTTCTCCGAATAGATATGGCAACGTGGCATTTTACTTTAACGACGACTGAGAGTTACGATTGTTTTTTGCGATATCGATTCTTGTAAATAAGAATAGATAAACGGTAAAGTGATTTGAATGATATCTATTTGATATAGACTTCGTGGTTTGCTTTCCATTTAATATATTTTTTAAATAAATAAAATCGGTTGTGATTATTATGTAAGTTCGAAAATTAAGAATAGTGCGACAGTATTAATTTGTGATAAATAATGGCCGATTATACAATTAGGGAAAGACATGACATGCTCTTAATTTATGGGAAAAGCAGACGTAATTGCAGAATAGCAAGAATGTTATACAGGGAAAGGTTTCCAAACAGACGCCTGCCCAATGCTAGGACATTCGTAGCTGTTTCGCAGAGGCTTCTGGAAACAGGTAGTGTAATACCACAAATAAACAATCGCGGACCACAGCGACATAATCGTTTCTTAGCTGCTGAGGATCAAATAGTAGACGTTATCGACATCAACCCATATCGTAGCACACGGAGTATTGGAAGTGAGCTGCAAATTTCTCACACTGTTGTTCATAGAACATTACGGGAATAATTGCTCTATCCATATCACATGCAGCGGGTTCAAGGGCTTTCAACTGATGATTTTCAACCAAGACTCATTTTCTGTCGTTGGTTCCTCAGAAAACATCGACAATTTCCTAATTTTGTGAACAATATTTTAACAACAGATGAAGCAAGTTTTAATAGGAATGGTATAATAAATTTTCATAATACGCATTCGTGGTCTGAGTTAAATCCACACGAAATACGCCAGTCAGTATTTCAACACCAATTCTCAGTTAACGTGTGGGCTGGAATAGTTGGTGAATACTTGGTTGGGCCATTTATACTGCCTGCACGTTTGACAGGTGAGAATTACCTTTATTTTTTGAACAACACGCTACCAGATTTGTTAGATGAAGTGAACCTACAAACACGTTCCAATATGTGGTACTTACATGACGGAGCACCTGCCCACGCAAGTCATCTAGTTGTCGACTTCTTAAATAGAACATTTCCCCGTCGTTGGATTGGTCGAAACGGACATATACGTTGGCCAGCAAGATCTCCTAATCTCAATCCTTTAGATTTCTACTTATGGGGACACATGAAAAGTAAGGTTTACACAATTCTAATTATTGACGAGAATGACCTTAGACAACGCATTTTTGACGCTGCTGACGAAATCCGAAATATTCCAGGAATTTTTTTGTCGCATACGTGAAAATTGGTTTAAACGGTGTCGTGCTTGTGTCGATAGTAATGGTGGGCATTTTGAACATTTGCTGTGAATAATCCGTTGTTTCAACTCAGTTCTATCATTATAATAAATTCGGTAAGTAGGATTACATATTTACTTGTCTAATATAAATAATATTAATTAAATCAGTAATAATGACTCTTCGAATAATTTAACTGGTAAAAAACTACATATACAGATCTCTTGAGTTGAATATCATATTTACCCAACTTTGTATAATTGCATAAAAGAAACCGCCAAATACAAATTCTAATTGCAATACCTTGTATTAAAAACGTAAATATTTTCAACAAAATATTTCATACATTTTTATTTAATTCTAAGGTCAATATCATCAGTCAATACAAAAACACAGGTGTTTACTTTTTTTGTCGGCGTAGTCATTCCTTTATTATTCGCGCTAAGAGTGAATCTGCTTCGAACGCGAGCGACGTTGCCGGATTGACAATAATTTACTTAATATGTTTTAGGGATTTTCTTGGTTATTAAGGCCTACTGACCATAGTGGTTTCAGAGTTCTTTGTTTATTTTGGTGTATACTACCTCCACCTAAAATATATGCACTCAAACTATTTACACCCTGTATATTTGAAAACAAGTTGGCACGGACGGAACTATGTGTAGCTCTCTTGATGGTCCGGGTGTTCGTCTCGTCCGTTGAAAGTTTTGTCCCTGTAAAGGAACGGTCGCCTGACGTTTCGCCAAAATTTCACTTGGCATTTTCATAATGCTTTTCCTCTTCTTCCAACACGAAGGGTGGCTACAGGTTCGGACCTTTCCGGACTACTTCATATCCGAGATCGTCGGCGCAAATTATTTTATTAGACGCCACGGAGAGCAGACCAAGCGGAGAACGATCTAGCCGACGATCTCGGACCGGACCATCAAGAGAGCTATATATATATATATATATATATATATATATATGTTCTGAGAGGCTTCCGCGGTCATTATTATGAACTAAGCTAGGTTCCGGGTGAGAACCGCGTCTGAATTTATTGAATACTCGACGTTTCGACTCCTGCTTCGGAGCCATTATCAAGAGACAAAAGTGAAAAAGAGTTTCAGAGTCTAGATCGAACTCGGGGCCTCAATCTGCCTACTCCCCAAGAGTCACTAGGTAACTGAACTGAATTTGAGTCTGCTCTGCTTCTTTTATTTATAGGTAGCGCTGGGTTAGAAGAAGATGTCACGTGATGAGGCTGTGTTGTGATTGGTTGGGTATTGGTGGGCGTGTCTGCTTTGTTTAATCTGGCAATTACGGAGGTCCAAGCTGTGGGAAGGCGAGTACTGTCATCGCGTCTATTTAGACAGAGAGGTCTTTTTTCTATTTCGATAGCTTCGCGAATAGTGGATGCCCTAAGAGAATTGAGAGATATGATAGTCCTACTGTCCTCGAAGTTGATAGAGTGCCCTGTTTGGATATGGTGATGCGCGAGAGCTGAAGTCGGATCTTTTTTACGAACTGACAGAGAGTGTTCATATACTCGATGGTTAACGCGCCTGTTGGTACGACCGATGTAGCTTTGTGGGCAATCGCGACATGAGATTTCGTAAACTCCTCGATCCTCGTTAGGTACTTTGTCTTTGGGGTTACCGGTTAAGTTGCCTATAGTTTGAGTGGTGTTGAAGATAGTCTTTATTTGATGTCTTTGTAAAATCCGTGCAATTTTGTCAGTGACTCCTCGAATGTATGGAAGTACGGCTTTTTGATGTTGTTGCTCTGTTTCTGACGGGGTTGGTGTGATTGGGGGTTGTTGAGATTGATGAATTATACGCGCAATGTGGTCCGGATGATAACCGTTTTGTCGAAGGATTTGTTGAAGATTATTAAGTTCGTTTTGTCTATTTTCAATATCTGTTAAACGAATAGATCTGAGAGTCAAAGATTTCATTACAGAACTCAATTGGGCAGGGTGGTGGTGTGATTGGGCATTTAAGTATCGATTGGTATGGGTTGGTTTTCTATAGACGGTATGTGAGAATCTGTCATTGTAAAAACATTGTAAAACATACAGCAAACTTCTTATTCGAAAATCTCTGCTTCTTTGTGATCTTGTTTTCCTCAAATCTTGTAGAACTTATAACGTCATTCCAAATACTTTCAAACTAAAACATCACACCTCTTCACGTTCAGTTTCCAGTATTCTTAACAAAGCAAGTTTGGCCCTCTTACGAAATTCCATCCATTCAATCAGATATCAACTTGACCAAACCAACCGAAATTTGTATCACTGTTATTCATCATTACATACTTTCAATCCTCATCCAATTCTGTGGGACAATTTTAATCGCATTTCGAGCGATAAAGCCGAACACCTGGCCCAAAAGAAAACAGTCACTCAAAAACTTAAGCTAACACGACTTATTACAAAACAACAACCCACTGTCACCTCACCCCTCAGACGACCGTCCATAACTTTTCTGACTTCCCCTTAGACTCTACCAGTTTACACGTCCTATCCAAAGGTTTCAATTTCGCAGTGACGCCGAAAACTATCCCAACTGAAAGAATCATTTCTCAAGTTGAGGTAGCTTTGGTTGAACTAACAGATATTGAGGCTGAAGATACTCGTCAAGACATTGCTAGAGTACTCCGCACATCAAAGCCACCAAAATCAAACCTAACTTCTAACGAAAGACATGCACTAAAACAACTACGTAACAACGATGACATAACTATTCTTCCTGCCGACAAAGGTAACGCGACTGTTCTTCTCAATACTAAGGACTATGTTCACAAGATGAATTCCCTACTCCACACTGCAGACTACGAAATAATAAACAATAATCCCACTACTTACTTAGAGAAAAAGACTAAGGAAATCATCAACAGGACACAACTTCCTCTTGACATTAAAAAGATCATCATTCCTCGTGAAAAGTCTTCTAAAATTCCGAAAATTTACGGACTACCCAAAATTCATAAGCCGGACATTCCTCTTAGACCCATTGTCAGTTCGGTACAATCCCCGACCCAAGAATTAGCCCGGTACTTAGCCAAAACCCTTCAACCTCTAGCCGAGCAAGCATCCTCGTACGTAAAGAACTCTTCTTCTCTGTTCAAACAAGTCCGTGGGGCCCCCATGGGTTCACCTCTTTCTCCAGTGCTTGCTAACATTTTCATGGAACAAATCGAAACCCAGGCCCTAAACTCGTCTAATTTAAAACCTTCCTGTTGGCTTAGATATGTAGATGATACTTTTGTCATTTGGCCTCATGGCAGAGATTCATTAGACTTCTTCCTACAACACCTCAATGGTATACATTCTAATATACAATTTACAATGGAAATCGAGTCCGATTCTTCTCTCCCGTTTCTTGATGTCCTCATAACAAAAACCAACAATGACAGATTCTCACATACCGTCTATAGAAAACCAACCCATACCAATCGATACTTAAATGCCCAATCACACCACCACCCTGCCCAATTGAGTTCTGTAATGAAATCTTTGACTCTCAGATCTATTCGTTTAACAGATATTGAAAATAGACAAAACGAACTTAATAATCTTCAACAAATCCTTCGACAAAACGGTTATCATCCGGACCACATTGCGCGTATAATTCATCAATCTCAACAACCCCCAATCACACCAACCCCGTCAGAAACAGAGCAACAACATCAAAAAGCCGTACTTCCATACATTCGAGGAGTCACTGACAAAATTGCACGGATTTTACAAAGACATCAAATAAAGACTATCTTCAACACCACTCAAACTATAGGCAACTTAACCGGTAACCCCAAAGACAAAGTACCTAACGAGGATCGAGGAGTTTACGAAATCTCATGTCGCGATTGCCCACAAAGCTACATCGGTCGTACCAACAGGCGCGTTAACCATCGAGTATATGAACACTCTCTGTCAGTTCGTAAAAAAGATCCGACTTCAGCTCTCGCGCATCACCATATCCAAACAGGGCACTCTATCAACTTCGAGGACAGTAGGACTATCATATCTCTCAATTCTCTTAGGGCATCCACTATTCGCGAAGCTATCGAAATAGAAAAAAGACCTCTCTGTCTAAATAGACGCGATGACAGTACTCGCCTTCCCACAGCTTGGACCTCCGTAATTGCCAGATTAAACAAAGCAGACACGCCCACCAATACCCAACCAATCACAACACAGCCTCATCACGTGACATCTTCTTCTAACCCAGCGCTACCTATAAATAAAAGAAGCAGAGCAGACTCAAATTCAGTTCAGTTACCTAGTGACTCTTGGGGAGTAGGCAGATTGAGGCCCCGAGTTCGATCTAGACTCTGAAACTCTTTTTCACTTTTGTCTCTTGATAATGGCTCCGAAGCAGGAGTCGAAACGTCGAGTATTCAATAAATTCAGACGCGGTTCTCACCCGGAACCTAGCTTAGTTCATATATATATATATATATATATATATATATATATATTGTCTTGCGTACAATGACACCTCGAAGAGAGTAGGTACTAGAGCAAATGTTTAAACTCCTTCCCACCAGCATTAATACATGCACGACATCGTCTTAAAAACAACCTTTTCACTAATTGTGGATAAGTGATGTGTTAGGCAGCATCCAAGATTCTTTGACGGTAATTCACCAATAGTTGATATGGGTTTCGAATAAATCTTATCTTTCAGGCGACCCAGTGAAAAAAATTCAATGGGTTCGGGAGAACGTTGTGGCCATAAAATTGGACCAAGGCGCCCGATCCAACAGTTTGCATAGCCTTGATTCAGATATTCTCGCACAGGACGGACATAATGAGCAGGGTAACCGTCATTTTGGTACCATATTGTACGTAAAATGTTTAATCGCACATCTTCTAGAAGATTTGGCAGATGGTTTTGCAGAAAATCTAGGTAAATTTGAATGGTGAAATTTATCTTTTTGGACGTTTTTCACTAAAGTACGTATATCTTTAAAAAACTGGCCCATTCCTGGGTTTTTGTTTGACGTTGAATTTTGGGACACGCTGTATATTATTCTCCATCGATTTTACTGTTACTATAAAACCATTATATTTACTATCGAGATATTTTAAAAATTTAAGCACTAACAGCCTACACAAAGGTAAAATATGAAACAAAACTAATTTACTTAAATGTGAAAAATGTGGCATCGGCCACACGTCTCAGGGTGCATATTTATATGGCCTACCAAAATGGTTTTTAAACTAAATACTCAAATATTTTTAAAGGAACGACCTACTTTGATTAACATTTAGGTTTTGAGTTAAGGGAAAAATTTTTTTTAAAGGGCGTCAGATAGTTTAATCACCTGAAATGTGAAACATACCCTATAACTGACAAACCCGATATATGGTTAAGTTCTTCAACTCCCACCGGCTATATTTAGAGAAGTATGTCTCCTAACATGAACTTATGTATTGCAATATACACATTCATGTAAATTTATACTGATTATTATATCACTGTATTCAAGATTTTCATTTGTGCTGTTGGTAACAGACAAATATATAATTTAGTGCACCTTGTCAATTTATCAGTCGATATGAAAAACCAAAAATAGATATGATACAAAAAAATTAAAAAATATATGAACAATATCTGTGGCATTAAAATCTCACAACAGTAATTCTTCTAAATTAATCCAATTATATCTTAAAAAGTTGTTATATGATGTTAGAAATGTTGAAAACTGACTCTACAAATGTTATATCTTGATTCTAGATTCTTTATGGCACTAAAGGCGTATAGGTAACTGTACAATTGAAGATTAATAATCCTTATACCATATATATACCGCAAAAAATTATCTGTACACTAATGTCTTGACAGACAACTCAAAGCTATTAAATCCATCCAAATAATGTCTTACTTCAAGATCTTCAAGAAACCAAAAATATCGAAAACCAGCAATTCATATACAGTTCTAACAGAAGATGATAGCAATGTTTTTACTAGCGCCGGGCCGGCACATGAAAATTCGCCCAGACAGTGTAAAACCAGGTATTCAAATGTATATGTGGTTAAAAATCATAAGTGGTTCGTCTCAATAGTATGATACCTAAGATAGAGACACACAGAAATGGATATTGAATCGGATACGGTTACTGATACGATTTTAGAGACGATCATAAAGAAGAACGGACCAACGGAAACCGACACAGATATGGTTTTAGAAACGGTGAAGCGAAGGAACAAGTGAGTACCCGGAAAGCTCAGAAAGAGCCCGAGAAGGGAACAATGAGGACGATAGTAGAAGATGTACAGAAAGGAAGGTCTTTTAAACCCCAAAAGATAGCGAAGGGAGGTTTTTAAGGAGCCTCAGTATAAGTGATCTTGCGGGGCAGTTGTCTGAACTGATATATGACAATAACAGACGAATCGAGAAATAAAAGATAATGACTGACTACGTAGTCTATGTAGCACCATAATGACTGAGCAAATACAAGGGGCATGTTCATGAATACGGTTATTGGGGTAAGACCTGTTAAAGTCATCGATGAGGCCGAGAGAGTAAGGCGCACCCCATATTGGCGAGTCTATGTGTTGGCGTAGCTTGCTTATGTGGATTTTTATAATTAAACATATTATTTTACTGTATATGGAGAATAAAGACAAACGGGTTGTTCATTTTTTGTTTCTCTACAAATGGCCAATTAAAAGTAACACAACCCATTTAGCACATTCCATGATATATGAAAAAATTAAATGTAAAATGTAAAACAGTGGCGTATCTTATCACTGTCAACGCATAGGGCATTTCCAACGTGATGGGAGAGTGAGTTTACCAGACAGATCACCAGTCAGACTTGGCCGGCGCAACAATTTCACCACCAGTATAAGGGGGCAACGGCTGAGTAATCCATCACCAGCTCCCAGGACAGAACCCATCCGAAAGGTTCGGGTGTAGGTGCATGAAGGCTGAACAACAGAACAATGTATCCAGGATCAAATGGCCGACCCAGACATTGAACTAATCATCTGACATAATAGGAAAAGACATCCAGGCCACGAAGGGACGAGGTAGGGAAATACTTGGGCAACCTATCATTAGGTATGGGCCAGTGGAACTCCATGAAAGTAGAGAATGGAATGCCAAAGAGAATTTGGGAAAGTAATGTTGACAGAGAAACCAAATCCCAACTGCTAGTTCCAAAGAAAAAGGTATCCGCCGTTCTGACCGAAGTATATAACGGTATTACCAGATGTTAACTAAACATGAACTATGAAGGCGTCAGAGCTTGGTGCTGGAAATTTGACATCAGTAAGGGCTTGAAGACCCGTACCATAGGTAGAATGCAACAATACAATGTGGGAGTTGAGAGAATTGCCATTGATGTCGCTTGTCAATTTTCCGAGTCAAAGAGGCGGAACAAATACATTTTGATCGCAATAGATTACTTCACCAAATGACCTGAGACATTTGCTATACCCAATCAAAAGGTAACCGCGGTGACGACGGTGCTGATAGAACAGCTATTCAGCAGGTTTGATATCTCGTTGGAGTTACATTCTGACTAATGGCGGAATTTTGAATCCAACATATTCCAGTCTGTACTTTGTTCAGCTTTAATAAAACGAGAACCATCCTTTTGTATCCACAATCGGAAACAATAGTTGAAAGATTCAACAGGACCTTGGAACAACATTTACCCTAAGTCGTCAGCAATAATCAGCGTGATTGGGATTATCATATTCCCCTATTCCTGTTGGCCTAGCGCTCAGCCGTACACAACAGTACAGGACTAACTGAAGTTAGCCAGAGTACATTTCGGAAACGAGCTCAGATTACCATGTGTATTTTTATGTTTTCTTGGTAACTAACATCATAATCGAAATAAAAAGGTGTATCTTGAAAGAAAATCCAAAGTCGATTCTGACTTCGTTGTCAATGGCTTTAAAATATGTATTTAAAATGTAAATTGCAAATTGAAAGTTTGTTTTATGACATTTAAGTTCAATATTTTTTTCATTTATTTATTTTTTTATTTCAATTGTAGTGTTATTTCCCAAGAAAACATAAAAGTTATCAAGGGTATGCCACAGACAATTATCATGTGGTTTCGATTTGGCTCACCAGAGGAACCGCCCCTTGATATTAACGATTATGCCGACTAACTCCGAAAAACGCATGCTGGCTACATGCGAACTAACCCGAACGCAGATGTTGGCAACCAGCGATCTCAAGGCAAAATCAGTCGGATTTCAATAGAGATAAAGTATATCTATACAATCCGCAGAGGAGTAAAGGCAAGTCTCCTAAATTCACGCCAGCCTGGGATTGTCCAAACGAAGTGGTCAAGAGGGTCAACGTTGATATTTATCTTTTTTTCCTGAATCCGAGATTGGCTCCCTATCATAGGTCGGATGATTTCGATTGGGACTATCTTAATTAAAGTGGAGCAATGTTACATCATTTCATTTTACTCTGCCTAAATTTGCAAACCTTCGAAAAATTAATCATCTTAAATTAAAACTAATCTTGGAAATAAAGAAACTATAAAATCCATTCAACTAAACAATTCCCACAAAAAAAAATGGATTACCAAAAATGCGATTGATGGTACAAAAAGGCTTTATATTTATAATCCATTTCGGTATTAGAAACTATACGAGTCAACGTACCAGAAGAGACAGAGAAACATGGCGATCCACTAAAAGTATATTATGGGACGAAAATGCTTAACCGCCCAGACAATGGCTAAGAGCTCTCGCTCAATGGTGGAGTACCGGGTTTCGGCTTTACAAAGGGTTCTAGAAGCATATCGATTGGATATGCTAAATCTTTACCCTTGCCCTTGAGATAATACGGCGCCGATAGCAAAAGCGCTGGCGTCTGTAGTCAGTATAAACGGTTCGTCAAAATTTGGGTAAATGAGTATAGGGGTGTAAGTCAATGTTCGTTTTAGTTCATTGAAGGATTTTACGCACTCTTCGTTAAAATTGAACGGTTGGTCTTTTTGTAATAGTTTCGTTAGTGGTTTGGAATTTTTGCAAAGTTAGAAATGAACCTACGGTAATAACCAGCAAGCCCTAAGAAAGATTTTATGTCTTTAGGGTTCTTTGGTTGTGGAAAGTTTAAAATACAGTCTACTTTTGATGGATTGGGTTTTACACCGTCTTTAGTTATAAGATGTCCTAAGTAAGCGACCTCCTTGCGCAGAAATTCGCATTTGTCAGGCTGTATTTTAAGGTTAGCCTTTCTGAGTCTTTTAAATACGTCTGTCAGTCGTGATAGATGGTCATGTATTGTAGGCGAGTAAATGATTATGTCATCCATGTAAACCAGACATCTTTCATTCTGGATTCCCACAAGAATATTATCCATCACCCTTTGAAAGGTAGAAGGAGCATTCTTCAATCCGAAGGGCATCCGGACGAACTCAAAATGTCCGTTCTCGACAGTGAATGCAGTTTTCGCGATGTCTTTTGGGTCTATTTCTATCTGGTGGAAACCAGAGGCGAGGTCAAGAGTCGTAAAGTACTAGCATTTGCCTAGTTGGTCTAGTAAGTCTGAGATGTTGGGTAGAGGGTACTTGTCATTGACTGTAAGTTCGTTGTTTGCGGTAGTCTACTACAACACGACACTTCTGTTTTCCAGAGGCGTCTAATTTCTTTGGTACCACCCAGACGTGAGAGGACCAAGGCGAATTAGAGGGTCGTATAATGCCTTCGTCGAGCATTTTTGCTACCTGTGACTTAACTTCTTGTTTGTGTACTTGGGGATAATGGTATGATTTTGTATAAACGGGTTTCGCGTTGTTGGTATCAATACTATGTTTGATTTCGTTTGTGAATGATAAGTGATTGCCTTCGAGGTAGAATATGTCTGAAAAGTCAAGGCATAATTGTAAGATTAAGTCTGACTCTTCGTCATTTAAATGTTCTAGTCGGAGTTGTTTAACGATTTCTTCTTGTCTGCCGGGTTCGTTATAGTTCACAGGAGTATTTTGTGAGAGTGAATTCACAGAAAAGTTTTGTAAAGGTTCGAGTTTTAGATTTGAAAAATTTACTATTTTAGGGGTGGCATTCGCATTTAGAATGGATGTAAAAAATTGACCTTTGCTGTCTACTGTAACAACAGCATTAGGGAGGTGAACTTTTTCAATTTTCATACCCGTTAGTAAGGTTTCGGTGTTCCTAAGTTCGCAGCTAAGTTTGAAAATTTGTTCGGTACGGGGTTCGATCGAAATTGTATTAATGGAAGTATAGGAAGAGGGACATTGTATAGATTCAGTGGCATTGATTGTATCGTCTGTCACTTTATACAGCGGAAGTGTCTTAAAGTTGGTTATTAATTGTTTTTTGTCGAAGTCAGTAATGCAGTTGTAGGGCTGTAGAAAGTCAGAGCCTAACAAACCGTCGAATTCTATGTCAAGGTTGCAGATGTAAACCTTGTGTGGGTCTTTTATATTAAAAGGGACGAGGGTCGATTCATTTATAAGAATTTTCTGGTTGGTAATTCCCTGAATTACCACATTTTCCTCAAATCTTTCTCTGAAACGTGTGCAAGTGTCTGGTTTGAAAATAGAAAGACCAGCACCGGTGTCTATTAGTAGTTTATATGTGTTAGAGGAATCTGTGATGTAGTATAGTTTTTTTGAATTTACGGTCAGAAGCGGTCTTATAGAAAGCTCTGTTCGGGGAAGTTCAAATTCGGGTCGAAACTGTCTAGATTTAGCGTTTGAATTTGGGTCTGAAGTTCTGTGATTTCCGGGGGTTCCGTTTGGAAAGGGCGGTTCTGAAAATTTACGGAGGAAAATTCGTGTTCATTTTCAACATAGTTGTCACATTCTGCGTTATCTGTTTTTGAGTAATAGTCGGTAATCAGTTTGTGTCGAATCGCAGTAGTCTTGGTCATAAGTTTCAAAATCAGTATTTTGGTATTGAGTTTCGTATACGTTATTATTGGGTTGGTCGTACCCATAATTATAAGAATTGTTTAAGTGATGTGTTCGTTGTTGCCGGAAAAAGTTTTGATTAGGTTTATATTGACCTGAACTTTGGGGTTGTGCGCTTGTCGAAGGACGAGGTTGTTGAAAGTTTCTGTTTTGTTGGAAATTTTGAGTATTGGGTTGGAATTGTGGCCTATTCTGGAATTGGCCCGGTTGTTGAGAAAATGGGTTAGGACGTATGTTTGAAAAGTTTTGTCCGTAATTTTGGTTTTGTTGCATTTGTCTCGATTTGGTGAGACATTCGTTAACAGTATGCCCCATTCTTTTACCGAAGAAACATTGTTTCTGTACTGGAAACTGGTTGGGTTTTCGAGGAGGTGGACCTGGGTTTCTAAAATTTGAAAATTTTCACGTTTTATGCGTGAAACGGCGGTGAGAATGTCTTTAGGATCGCTAGCACGAACTAGTTGTCCTATCTTTGGCTCTAAACCTGTTAGGAGGCTATTTAGTGTTATGGATTCGATCAAGTTGATTTGTGCCTGTTTATCTTTTTGAGTCAAGTTTTGTTTGTTAACCGCAGCAAGCATTTTTGCTTGGTGGGTTTGTAGTCTGGCTGAAAATGTTAAGGGGGATTCGGTATTTAATTGCCTCATTCTTTGAAGATCCTGAATCAAGGCTGAGAGATCTCTAGGATCTCCAAAGTGATTCTCTAAGAGTGTCTGAATTTCTGTTAATTGAGTCGGGTTTCGAGAATTTATTAGTTCGGCTGGTCTGCCGCGAAGTTTATTTTTTATGTGCAATATTAAAAGCACTTGTTGGTAGTCGGTTGCCATACTATGTGCAGTTTGGCATGAAGAAATGAAAGTGTTTAAGAATATTAGGTTTCCGCCATATTCCGGAATTATTGCGAAATTTTCGGATATTTTGTATGGCTCTACAGTAGGAGTCGCAGCACCTTGTTTTGCAGTTGCCATTTCAAATATTCAAGGGTTACGAAAAATAAAAATTAAAAAAAGCAGTAAAATGGGAGTAAGCAAAGTCGCACAAAATTATCAATATTCAAATTGTAGTATGAGTAAATTGATTAAATAAATTCAGCAGTTTGCGAAAATAAAATAAAATAAAGCGAGGTAAAATAATGGAGAATAATAATAAATACGTTTCAAAAATTATTCAATAGCTTAAAAATATTGTTGAAAGGAATAATATATGGAAATTTTAAACGAGAGAACTGATAATAATAATATAAAAATAAATATCAAAATCGTTTCAATTGATAAATAATTGAATCAAAAACGAGATGTTTCGACATACGTTATTAATACCCTAGGCATGAGACTGTTCTGGAGAAGCTGAGGACTGGTTAGCTGTAAGGTTGCGTGTTCGGGGTTCTCGCTGCCACAATTGTCGTCTCAGTCTGGAAGTTCTTGTCCACAAGGATTTGGAAATCGACACAACTAGTGAGTGTACACGTGTTGTAGCTGTGTTGGACAATCCTACTGACTGCGCCAATTTTATATCTTGTAAATCACTTTTGAGTTAAAAAAATATTTATTGAAATATAAAAATTGAAACTTTGATTAAAACATTAAATTGAAAATTAAAATGAACTAACTAAATGGTACAAGTATACTAACGATAAATGACGACCGTGGGACCGCGTCGCTCTGATTTATAACATTAAAAAGCTGACTAATCTAAAGAACGGTCAAGTCGATGCGTTCCCACGTTTACATAGTGAAGCAGGAAACTGGTCAGCGAAATATGATACTGTGTATCTTACACGTGCATGATATTTACGCCTAACATATATATATATATATATATATATATATATATATATATATATATATATATATATATATATATATAGTATTTATTAGTCTAATATACTATCCTTTAATTCACGAAAAAGTAAGTTTTTATTGTCCTATTGGGATGTGTTATTTAATTATTGAGTTTACTGTTAATTAACTAACAATAAATCAAAGTTAAGTATTAATCTACGAACACCAACACATATCTGCAATCAGCTAAAATGTACAGAAACTTACAAATACATTAAGCAATTGCATTAAAAGAAAGTTTCGGTTTATAGTTCGGTTTCTGCAGAAACTACAACAACCCCGAAATTAGATTTGGGTTTCTATGGAAAAAACTATCAAACTGATTATATACTTATACACTATATACTAGGAAGTGAACTGCACTGATAGAAACAGTCGAACATGCCATTCGATAGGTTTGTTGAGGTCTAGAAAGTTCACGAAACATCTTTATGTCCCGAATAAATACAGGCGATATTGTAGCCAATATTCACTACAGTTCTTATTTTGAAAAGGTTAGTTGAAACAAATAAAGTTAATATGTAAATCGATCAACGTGCCCATGTTAGGGGGGATAGTTCGTTTGGATCATTCCCCGTCCGCCACCGATCTCAACTCGAAAAGTACACTAATGACAAATGATTCCGGATCTCGAAACGAGCTCCAATTAATCTAGTGTTAAACTCACTGATCTTGAGCTTCTAGGAGGGACAATGGTTCCTCTAACCCTGCTCCTCAGATCGGCTCCTGATTCGTAGAATTATCGTTGGAAATGATTAGCATAATTTTTCCTCTTTTCAGATAATAAAGAATGATTACTTTGGAACAACTCAAAACAGGAAGAGGTTTTATAACACTGTCAACAAAATAGCTACACAATCATATGGCGAGTGTATTTATACTTCATCACTAAGGAATGGCTATGATATTGCAGCTATGGAATGGTTACAACAAGAACAGTTAAGTGAAATAAAATCAAGAAAGTTTTTGACAAAAGCCAACATGTACCTACTCAATTTTATTGTGAAACCTTTAATAAAACATTTTTATCAGCCCGTAAAATCAATTCGTGGATATGAAATCACGTTCGTCAAGAGAAGTGTATGGAATTCTTTTGTCGACAGAGCATATAAGGAACTAAATCATAAGGGATATTTAGAACGCGGTGATATTGATATGTTACCGTTATGCAGGGGTGTATTAAAAATAATGCCTAAATCAGTTTGTACAAAACAAAATCTAAATTATCGAACTTATGTTTCAATTACCAAAAAGTCACCAAGAAAGAAGCTATATCTTAGATCTCTGGCTAAAAAAATTAATAGAAGGGCCGAAAGTCTTAGTCAAATTGGGTCCAAGCCACTATTTGAAAATTGGAAAGCATATGTTGACAGTATGGAATCTCAGCGAATATACGGTATAAAAATTGATATTCAAGATGCTTTTGGTAACGTCGAAGTAGATGTACTTACTGATATTTTAAAAAAATATCCCATATCTTCTGTTCACGAAGACACAACTTTTCTTTTCTATCACATTCAAAATCAGTATGTGACTTTCAGGAAGTTATTTTATAAGTGGAATCATGGCCTGTTACAAGGAGATCCTTTATCCTCTAGTCTTTGTAATTTTTATACTAGTCATTTTGAACTTGAAAATCTTTCAAAATTTATTCAACCTCATACATTTCTACATAGACTAGTTGACGACTATTTATTCTGTTCACCTAAACTGGAAGATGTTTCTGAGTTTCAGAGGGAATTTTCGAAATTGTTTCCTACTAATCATTCAAAAACGCAAGAAGTTTCATTAGTCAATTATGATGCTAAACTAGTACATTGTGGCCAAATATTTGACTTATCGACAAAGGAAGTTAGCAGGTATTATGACCTAAAGTCACCCTGGCATAAACTTAAACTGTGGAATGCCAAAAAACCGATATCTGAAAAATACAAAATTAATTTTATTGACACAGCTCTTCATTTTAAAAATAACAACTATTATTTTAAACCAATGGAACTAAATACTCACTTTAATTCCGAAGAAAAAGTGTTATATAATTATTTTGAGGGAATGGTTTTCATTGCGTACAAATTTGATATTTTGATTAAGAGTATAGTAGACTATCGAAAAAAGGCTGACAGTTTAAAAGACTTGGGTTCAAGAGTTAAGGCTGTCATCGCTGGGTACGTAAAAATATGTTTTTTTAAAATAAAGAAATATAAAGGGAAATATTTTACAGGAAAAATTACATTAAAAATGTTGTTCAAAACTGGCTTAAGGGCATTTATTTTGGTGCTGAAAAGAAGCAATGAATTTTTTAAAGAGCTTATAAATACTTTGAATCCTAAAAAAATGTTTTTGAATTTAGATGGTTTCGGTATACATGCGTCTTTGTTCACAAAGTTACCCGTATCACTTCGACATTTGTCAATTAGTAGAAAACCTAAAATTTAATTATTTAAAAATAATATTACTTTAGTGATATACGAGGGTTAAGTTATTATTGTTATAGCAGTTTGACGTTGCAACTTCTGCGAAGTTATATTCTACAGATCAATGAAGGCAGATATTTTTCCAAGAAGTTTTAATAACATGTGAAAATTTGGTCATCTTTATGTTAGCTCAGGTCATTTACGAGAATACGTAATAAAATTAATAGTAGAACAAAACCAACATCAACGTGTTCTAATGATAAAACATGACTAACATGACATTTTTTATCGATGCGTTTTTGTTTTTTAACAAAAAAAATCCTCTAAATATCGGTTACAATTTAGAATTTTACCTTTTACACAAAATCCACTCGTGAAACCGTGTTTGCTACTACGCACAATGCTGAAGAGGAATGAAAAACCTATAAAATGAGCTAATATACGCTCAATTTCGTTAATTGATTTCTTAGATAATGGAACCTTTACAACAAATTTAAAAAAAATCGTTTATATATTTTTTATTTTATAGCTTAAACATTCTTATAAACTGAAAGGGTAGATCTTCTCATATCCAATTTATGTTCTAAAAATAAATACTGTAGCCCCAGGTTTGCAAAATTTCAGTCAATGCTATTGAAGACATATTTTTTTTAAAGACCATATTACCTCACCGGATGACCCTATCATTATGAATAAATCACCGTTGGAAAATAGAACAGTTGGTCTAGAGACCCCTCTCCCTTTTCTAAAATGTAAAGTACAAATACATAGAAGTATTGAAAAATATTTGGCCATTCCATATCAATTTATTTGGGTGAGTCCATTCGAAAAATTGCTAAGGGGTGGTACTTATGAAACCATATCCTTATAATACATAATCTTAAGCAAAGTTTAATTTTAAGCAGACACATATTTATAATTTCTTAATATGGATTTATGGAATAAATTTAGCAGAATGGAATGCCTATACTCCATTTAGACACAGATGATAATGAGGAAGCCATCATAATATGGAAAATGCGAAGGCTGTTGTAGAGATCTAACCATTTGTAAATGTTTCAATAAAATATCAAAACATATATATCTCAAGAAATTTGGCTTGTCATTAATTATTATTTATTATTTAAAGAATTTCTTAACTGGAATCTGAATTGAACAATATAAAAATTGCATTGTTAACTAATTGAAAAATAACACCTTTTTTCTATTATTAACTATTATCAATATATATCAGTGATTCATTTTTATATAATAATAAAATATGAAGTGTACCTACTGAAAGTGTCAACAAAGGAATCTACTAATATTTACTTATGTCTTAATAGCTCAGTGAATACAGAAGGCAAATTTTCGAATTTTATTTAAATTTAAATAAAGTACGCCTTTTACATATTAAAAATGATTGCCCCATCATTATCATCAGTGTCTATCTAAATTGCGTTTAGGTATTCCATTTTGCTAAATTTATTACATATTATGCTAGAAATATAAATATGTGTCTGCTTAAAATTAAAATTTGCATTAAGATTATATATTATTAGGATATGGTTTCAAAGGTACCACCACTTTGCACTTTTTCGAATACATTCGCCCAGATACCTGCCATGAGACATTAAAGCTTCCCATAAAATTCCTCACTTGCCCCCTCCCCTGGACCAAAAAATTTCTGATTTGTCCCTCTCTCTAGGACAATTTTTTTCCAATTTGTCCCCCTCTTGGACAATTTTTTTTTTCTAATTTTGCCCCTCCCTAAACAAAAGCTGGGTACATCCTTGTGTATTTGTACTTTACATTTTGGAAAAGTGAGATAGGGGTCACTAGATCAACTCTTCTACTTTCCAACGATGGTTTATTCATACTGATAGGGTTATCCCGTGAGGTGATATGACCTTTCAAAAAAATATGTCGTCCATAGAATTGACTGACCTTTTGCAAAAACTCCTGGAGCTACAGTATTTATTTTTAGAACATAAATTGGGTATGCGAAGATCTACTATTTCAGTTAATAAGAATATTTTAGCTATACAATAAAAATATATAAACCATTATTTTTTTTTTGAATTTCATGTAAATGTTCCATTATTTAAGAAACCAATTAACGAAGGCGTATACTAACCTCATTTTGTAGGTTTTTCTTTTCTCATCAACATTGCTCATAGTAGCAAATACGGTTTCATGGGTGGATTTTGTGTAAATGGTAAAAACTACATTGTCACCGATTTTTTGAGATTTTTTTATTAAAAAACAAAAACGAATCCATAAAATATGTTGAATTATATGTCATGTTTTATTACTAGATGTTGGTTTTGTTCTACTATTAATTTTATCAGCAAAAGGTCTTTATTTCCGTAAATGCCCTGAGCAATGTGGTAAAACAGTGTTTTTGTCTTACAAGTTGAAATGTATTAATTCAGTGACAATGATATGACGTGCAATAACTAAACTATCATTGAAGCATTTTCAATGGTTGGATTCTCGATTTTGCAATTGATAGCTTAGACACAAACCATTTGATTCTACTCTTATGTGCACCTGTAAAGCCATTAATAGTTCTTAATTTCGAAGTTGATTTTTTTACCCCGTGCAGAACCGGATTTAGAGGGGAGAGGGGAGTTAGCAAACCGAGGTACCTGCCCGGGACATTTTCTGAGGATGCGAAATATATATCAACTGCTAGAAAAGAGTGGTGCTACATCAAGTTTCTGCCCCGGTTCGGAAAAGTCGTAGATCCGGGGCTGGTTTTCGTGGCTTAGTAAGAAAGTAGCTTTTAGCAAAATTTTTTAGAAACTTTGCCGTTTAACAGTCCTGAACTCGTGAATTAAAACTTTACACAAACATAAACTCTGAAAGTCTTTTGTTTTCAATATACAGCCCCTAAAAGTTAATTTGTTACCACTATATGGCATAGCACGAAAGTGGCTGTTAGCCATTTTTTTAAACTTTGCCGCTTGATAGGTCTCAACTGGTGGATAAAAAGTTTTGTTTTCGATATACAGCCTCTAAAAGTTGATTTGTTACCCCTATGTGGAATAACAAGAAAGAGGCTTTCAGCAAATTTTTTTTTTTGAAACTTGGCCGCTTGATAGGTCGGAACTGGTGGATAAATGTCTCAACGGGCACAGACTGTAAAAGTCTTTTGTTTTCGATATATAGCTCCTCATAGTTGATTTTTTTACCACTATGTGGTACAGCAAAAAGTGGGTTTAAATAAATATGTATCATGGAAATGAAACGGTCACTTAACTGGAATCAATTGGAATATTTTAAAATAATGAAAATAACCGAAATGGCTTGTTTGTGCCCATAGAGATTTTTTATCCACGAGTCCGAAGGTATTAAATGGTATTGTTAAAAAAAAAATAGTCGAAAGTCACTTTCTAGCCATGCCTCATAAGGGATAAAATAAATTTTGGGAGGCTCTATATGAATATAAAAGACTTTCAATGTTTGTTGCCATGTAGACTTTTGATCCACGAGTTCAGAACCACCAAGCGGTAAAAATCCAAGAAAATTAGTCATGTTCCATAAGAATGGGTGCTTTTAAAGTACTCTAGAGATAATTGTTCAGATAATAATACACAGAAATCTAAGTTTATACATTTTACAGGAAAATGCACCAAACACACTGAATCATGTCTCGATTTAACGATAATTTATCTTTGTGGAATCATTAAATAACTTTCTAGTTACATTACAAAAACCCCAATTTTTCAGTAAGAAACTCTAACCTTTGTTTTTATTGGACTTCCATCGTCTTGAGTTTATTTGATCTCATAACGTTCTGAAAGGTTTCGACGTCTGATGAATGATGAGTAAATCAGAAGATGCGTCTACAAATGCTAAGTGGTAACGGCTGAAGAAGTGCTCGAACCGGTTGCTTATTTGGACACTGGCTTCGCTAATGATCCTGACTAAATTATGAATGTTGTCTCTTCATCTATATTTTATCGTGTACCAGTGCTGCTCTGTGGATTACGTTGTTCTGACATCAGACAATGTTATGATATCCAGTCCAGAAGTGATTGTCTATCCCATACTTTATCTCCATCCTTTTTAGTAGCCATATAGTATTTCTTGACGCTGGTGTGTAAAGGTACACCACCAATGCAGATCCACACTCACGGGGAGTGCTAAAGATACAATCTTGAGGTGCTACAGTAGCGCCTGCCTTCGTTTTTGTCATCTCGCTTCTATCAGTCTTAGCGCTTTTGAAAATAATTCTAATTCCATATCGGTGTCTCGTTCGCTTGAGTTTTTCTGCCAGGACTCTGGTCTAGCGTAATATGAGAGTGGCTATAATGGTCTCTTTTTCCTGGTTTGCTAATACTTCAAAAGTCTTGTGGATGACAGTTTCAAAATATACATTGATCAAATGATCTTATCTACGTCTTACATTATCGTGGTTTAAGGACATTGCTGTGCTTTCTCCACATATGCATACTGCAACGAATCAGCATGTACGACCATGATTGGTCTACGTGAGGTATTATGTAGTCTAGTGAACACAACCTTTGACGTATTGCTATTTGGAAGTATAAATACGACGAAGCTTCTGAATTCCTGTGCCATTCACCTAATGACGATAGTAAAGTTATAGCAATGTTGTGAAAATAAATAAATTCTAGACAACGGAAGTCCAGAAAAATTCCGAGCATTTAGTTACATTGTTACCCTGTTTTTTCGCTGCTTGTTTACATTAGTACTGATCATTAATAAACCGTATACATGTATAAAAGGTCGTTATCGTTACTGGGATTTTATGTTTTAAGGTGACTGAATCGAAATGTTAGTTTATGTGTTTATGCTCAACTGCAAGGTCAAACTGCCATAGTGGGCAACTTTATCTTGATACTAGTGAGACACTTTTACATTGTTCCATTCGTAAATGCCTCTCATTGAATCTAAACAAGTGACTAGCAATTTTTAGTAAAAACTGGCAAGAACAATACACTCAAATTAAATAGCTGTCCACTTTTAAGTTAACAGTTACTTACCAAAAGTAAAAGAAGTTTTAATCCAAATAGTTCGAAAATTATAATCAACTTTACCACACTGCAATCTAATTCGAATCCAGGTATATTGTTGCCATAATTTCTCTCAGATTAATTTAAATGTATTTATCTTTATGAGAGTGGTATAACTACATACCTACGCTATAGTGCTATAAGTGCAGCACATATATTTGATATAATTTATTAATACCTGAAATATTATTCTTCAAAGGCACTGACGAGGGTGGGATATTCATTAACTGATTTTCAAGAATCATGTGTTAATTTTGCCACATGTCAAGTAAAATGTTTTATAGGTTTATATTTTGTATTGTTTCTTGGGTATCGACTGTGAGACTACCACATATGTGTAATAGTTTTAGTCTACTTCAGTATATGTTCAATGATTTTTCCTATTAACTAATGTTCATTGAAATTTTACGTTAATCTTTAAAAGGTCCAATATACAAATTTCAGAGTAATAATCTGTTTTAGTTTTAGATCTTTTTATTTGGCATGATACGATGTATTTTAAGTGTTTTTCGTAGACATATGTGTTATCAGAATTTCTTTAAAATCTGTTATCGTTCATGACAATTTTACATTGAATGTTAAGAAATATTTTAATTGTTTTATTTAGAGATGTATGTTATGCCATTGTGTATTTATTTTGTAAGTAAGAAATATTTTTCAAGTAATATATTTGATATCAGTTTTTAATATAACATTTTCGTTATGTCTAACCTATAGGTTAAAACTCCTTAAATTACAGCCCTTTAAAATAGCCTTATTGGTGAAATAAATGTAGCATAATAGAGAATTCATTTCTATTATTGTTTCTCAATCGTAGCAGCGATCATCTTCCAAGCAGTATTTTCGGTAACTGACATTAAATTGGCTGAATAACTATTTGTAGAAAAATCAATTATTTTGCATCCGGTTTGCACTATTTTGTTAGATTTAAATGAATTACCGTTATGTATTTCCGTATATGTTATTTAAATATCTTTAACTTGCATCATTATATATGTGGAAGGTATTATAAATAATGTGCAGTTGCAGTGGATTATTAAGCAATCGAACCCAGTTACATCAGAAAGTGGTCTCAGACCAATGAGATAAAATTAATTTTTAATTCCCCCAAAGTTTATAAAAGTGTTGCCGAAACCTTGTCCATAAACTGATAACAATGTTAGAGAAAATGAAACTCAAGAAATCCATGGATGTTAAATAAAATCACTGAATCACAAAAAATATAGAACATTATTTACACCCAGGAATACTGGATGATCATATTGTGAGGAAGAGTTTGTGTAGAGTAGGGTAAGGCGGGGTTAAACGGTCCATATTTCAAATATTATCTCATAAATATGTAGGTGTAATGTTTCTGAATATCATTTTTGTAGCACTGAATAGCGGAACCTTTCAGCTACTAATAGTGATAATTGGATTTTTCCAGACTATCTATACGTTATATATTGACGATGTGGCCAGTTCAGTCGAATGGTCTTTGATGCCCCGCAAACGACCTAAAAAGAAACCGTGCTAGGGTCTAAAGGACCGGCATTATTGAATCCAGCCTTCCCCAGAAACATTGCCCGAGAAAGACTTTCAACAAACAAAATTATTCTTCTTCAGAACTCAAACTGTTGCCATTCTTTTTTATCGTTTTCTTCACTGCTGCGTTCCTACGGTGATGTAGGCGACTGAGAGTCAATAATCTCTGTTGACGCAGCTAACATCGAAGGTGAAATCTCAGGAATTGGTCTATCCGTCACAAAACTTGGAGCAAAATCGATCATCAAATATTTATTTGACACAGACGTTGCAACTCCCTCAGTAATTCTTTTGTAATTCCTCTTTCTGAAAAATAAGATGAACAGGATCGAATTAATTACTAGTATGGGGTAAAAATGCCCAATGTGGGTCATAAATATCCTTTTTACCCTCAGGGTAGCTTGAGGTACATTTGAGGTTATATAGAAAAAGCAAAAACATGCATACAAGATGCAAAAGTATTATCTAAAACTTGATACTATTAACAATAATATTCGGAAAAACTGGCCTTCTCATCTCAATAATGTAAGTGTAAGACTGAAATTAAATAACACAAATATTCTTACTTACTTGAAATTACTTACTTGAAATTTACGGAAGACACGCGTTTATACACTCACTTGACGCTTAATATCTAACTTTCTATGTCTACGAACGATAGAATGGCGTATATATTATTACTGCAGCACCTTCTTAAATCAATTACTTATTTGTTTAACAGACTTTTAAGTATCGAAAATATGCAGAGTGAACGTTTTTAGTCGCGGAACTTTAAGCCCCGTCGTACCCTAATTTCGACATTTTTGGTAAATTGCCTAATATCTAGCCTTTGTTTCACTTTTAAATTTCAAATACAAAAAGGAGAAAAATACCCATGTACAGGCAAACTAAAAGAATACCTACTAATTAAATCAAACGCAAAAGAGGTAAACACTGAAATTCAAGGAAAAATATAAAACGGAAACCTGTCTTGAAGATAGTTGTTGATGTTGGAATAAAAATTAACCATATCAACAACAAATTTGATAAGGTCGAAGCTGAGGCCAACTTTAAGTCTTAAAAACTCAAGTCTTAAGCTGAAATTCAAAACGGCTCTAATGAGAGAAAATCGTCAGTGTAGTGTAGTTCTCTTGTGAAACCACTTACTTTCAATGGCAGATTTTCCTGGTCGATGTATAAACGACAATTTGAACCGTCATCATAGCCAGTCAATAAGAGATGATGAAAAGGCAGCATTGTAAGGGATTTTTTGTGGGTGTTAGAGTGTGGTACAGGGACTCGACCTGCCCCTAGACAGCAAGTACACTACTATAAGTAATAGTCTCAGGTCTGAAATTACAAACGTAACAAGTCCGAAATATCAGAATTTTTTAGTTTTTATTAGAGCTTTTTTTTTGTTTCGTAGGAGAAAATATGTATTAATTTTGATATATGCTAGGTATATTTTTATTAGTTATAATATAATGAAACATCGTCAATACAAAATATATAGTACTATCGGTAACTGCGCTTAAAATTTGCATATTATTAAGTTGAAATGCAACACAACGGAATTATCTGACAATACCCTGGTGAAGGAAGGTGTGAAATTGACATTGCCGCCATTGCTATTCCACTAATGTGTCGATACTTCTATCGAGAAAGTGTCTATAGCAATTTATCTGGGAGCAAATATGAGTTTACCGGGGTGATGATACGGGAAAAATACTAAATTAACGGGGGTGAATGTCATCAGACTATCGAAATCACGAACAAGTATGGATATTGTTATCGAAAAATTACCCATTGGTATCCAAGTAAAGTATCGATACCAAAAAAAACTGGTATCGAGACCAAGTATCGATACTGCTAGACAGACGCCCTCTAATTTATTGCGTACTATTGTGTAGTGCAGCAAACCCTACCGCATCAAACACGGATGTCACAAATAATTTTAACTAACCAAAATTTAATTTTAGAGCATTTATTATTATTACTTTAGTAGGTATACTGTTTTACAGTTGACAAAATTACAAATAAAATGAAACTAAAATTTACTCGAAAGTCTTTAATAGTCATGTTTTATTTACAGAATGTACAAAACAGTCAAAAATATAACATTATTACTAAATAAAATTCAACGTTAAATACATTACATTATTATAAGCCTCATATTGTAAGGAATGAAAATTCAAATAAGAAAGGAAAGCGGCATGCTAACCAATGGATTTACCCCAGATTTTTGAAAAATCGACCTTAAACAGAACAGGAAAATAATAAGTCAGCAAAGAAATCACAAAAAGCAAAGCAATAATTAAAATCTTTCAAAACATAACAACAACATTTCTAACTTTAATTAAATTCAGTATCACACGTTTTACAAAAGCACTATTTATCATCGTTAGGTATGTTTTGAAATTCATATTAAACAAAATATAAAATGTGATTCATAAAATATTAGACAGAGTGAACATAATTAATAGTTTTATGTACAAAATTAACGGCTCACAACATATATTACATAAGGGCTATTCTGTTAGGTGTGCGATGCGAGAAAACTAGAAAACGTGCATTTAAATTAGGACTATCACCAAATCCAAATACCACTAAATTTTAGATAGGTATTAATAATACTTACCCAGTTAATATTAACAAAAATTAGGAGACGCGAGTAGGTATATTGTAAATAAATATATTAGTTTATAATGTTAAATTTGTAGATAATAAAGTATGTTATTATTGACATTATTATAGTATTTCTGTTTATAATCCATCGAATATTCTCGAAAAAAGGCAACTTATCAGTACACAGAATAGCCCTGAAAAAGAAAATGTTATTTGTTTTATTTCACATATTACTTTAATTGGCGAAGCATTTTAATAAAAAATACAGCTAATTTGTGGCAAGCATTTTCCTACATTGTCATTTAAATATAAAACATTTATTTGTAAATATTCAATTCACAAATTTAAAGTTGTATTTTTTATTTATTTCTTCCTGTAATGGCTTTGGCTAAAGCATCTGCCAAAATATTTGTACCTATTGATTTAAGAGAATCTTTGACTTGATCAGTGAAAGATGGAGATGAATTGGAACCGTATCTTTGTTGGTATCCACCTTGTTGATAGTAGCCTCCGGGGTATTGGTTGGAATAACCACCTGTAATCAAAAACAATTAATATGTTTAACTTGCCTGCCATAAATGTTTTGTTTAACATATAGTTTCAGGCAGGAGGGATGGTAAAGAGGGAAGAATAAGATAATATCAAATGCTAGGGGTAGAGCTGTTAAGGCCTTTAATTATTTTACGAGTATTTCAAGGGATTTTTTGGTTGTGTAAGAGAATTACTTCAGATAAATGAATCAGTTTTATTAGTTATTTTAAATTATAAACAAATGAATGGTTCTGTTTTGTGGGGGAACTACTGTAAATAAGGTAAATAAATGCGTTGATAACACTGGTAAGTATTAAAATTTAACATATGATCATCAATTACTCAAAAATGGCTAAATCGATTTTGTATTAAGGAATGTTGTGGAAAAGTATTATACCTATTGTTATTATAATTTTCTATAACGTGAGATTTATCATTTTCCAGGAAATTGAAAAAAAAAGTTAGTAAGGGACTGATATCTCTAAAAAGGCTCAATCAATTTGCCTATTTGAAATTCTATTCTACAAAGATATATTCCGACTTGATTCCACAACATTTTTTATAACGGAAAAACCTAATGTTTTTCAGAAATTCAGAAAAATATACGCAAAAACTGTAAAAGACTAATTTCTAAACAAATCTATACAATTTAATGTCAAGATGTATCATAAAAAATATTGATAGTACAGTAGAAGCAATGACAGTTCCTGCGTTCTTACAGCATGGACCTCCGTAATTGCCAGGTTAAATACACGCCCACCAACACCCAACCAATCACCACACAGCCACTTGAACACGTGATATCCCCTTCTAGTCGAAAGATATCTATGAATAAAAGAAGCAGAGCAGATTCACATTTAGTTCAGTTACCTAGTGACTCTTGGGGAGTAGGCATATTGAGGCCCCGAGTTCGATCTAGACTCTGAAACTTTTTTCAGTTTTTGTTTCTTGATAATGGCTCCAAAGCAGGAGTCGAATATATAATAAATTCAGATGCGGTTCTCACCTGGAACCTAGCCTTGTTCATAGTAATGACCGCGGAAGCCTCTCAGGACATTTCATTCGCCTCTACGGGGAGGATTTCTTCCAATTTACTATAACATACTTCTCATTCGAAAATCTCGGCTTCTTTGCTTTGCTTTCCCTAAATCTTGCAGAACCTATAACTTCATTCCAAACACTTTCAAAGTACAACATCACACTTCTTCACGTACAATTTCCAGTATTCTTAACAAAGCAAGTTTTGCCCTGTTACGAAATTCCATCCATTCAATCAGATATCAACTTGACAAAACCAACCGAAATTTGTATCACTGTCATTCGTCATTACATACTTTCAAACCTCATTCAATTTTGATCGCATTTCGAGCGATAAAGCTGAATACTTGGTACAAAAGAAAACACTAACTCTAAAATATAAACTAACACGTCTTATTACAAAACAAAAACCCGCTGTCACCTCACTCCCTCAGACGACCGTCCACAATTTTCTGACTTCCTTTTAGACTCTACCAGTTTACACGTCCTATCCAAAGGTTTCAATTTCGTAGTGGCGCCAAAAAACTATCACAACCGAAAGACTCATTTCTCAAGTTGAGGTAGCTATGGTTGAACTATCAGATATTGAGGTTAAAGATACTCGTCAAGATATTGCTAGAGTCCTCCGCACATCAAAGCCACCAAAATCAAACCTAACTTCTAACGAAAGACATGCATTAAAACAACTACGTGACAATGATGACATAACAATTCTTCCGCCGACAAAGTTAACGCGACTGTTCTTCTCAAGACTGAGAACTATGTTCACAAGATGAATTCTCTACTCCACATTCCAGACTACGAAATAATTAACAATAATCCTACTACTTACTTAGAGAAAAAGACCAAGAAATCATCAATAGAACACATTGACGTCAAAAAGATCATCATTCCTCGTGAAAAGACTTCTAAAATTCCAAAAATTTACGGACTACCCAAGATTCATAAGCCGGACATTCCTCTTAGGTCCATTGTTAGTTCGGTACAATCCCCGACCCAAGAATTAGCCCGGTATTTAGCTAAACCCTTCAACCTCTAGCCGAGCAAGCATCCTCGTACGTAAAAACCTCTTCCTTCTTAGATATGTTACGCGCTTATAAAATTTCAGAAGATGATATCCTGGTTAGCTTCGATTTGTATCTCTTTTCACCAATGTCCCTATTTCGGAAATATTAGATCTTCTAAAAACAAAACACAATATCTCTTCTGACATCATAACACTTGTACAACACTGTTTTTCTAACATACTCTGTTCTCCAGTGCTTGCTAACATTTTCATGGAAGAAATCAAGACCCAGGCTCTAAACC